>JASGAT010325428.1:0-18671 GCA_030220025.1 Chelon auratus | reverse complement strand
TCCTCTAATTTCTTCTCTATTACTACCCATTCAGTTCTCTGGTACTACTATATAGCATGTTAACTGCTGTGCGTCCCTCTCTCCCCTGAGCTGGGTTCTGCTCAAGGTTTCATCCTGTTAAAAGGGAATTCTTCCTTGCCACTATCGCCTTCATGCTTGCTCAGACCAAATTTTGTGTCTTGAGACAATTTGTACTGTCATTGACACTTTATAAAAAAAATTAATTGAAGTGAATTGAAATCTAAGGACTGAAGACATGCTCCAGCCTGTGACATCCTCGCTGAAGTACGTGCTCCCTGGCATCCGCGACAAACTTCTGAGTTCTGAGTCAGCCGACTTCCTTTCATTTTTTACGGCCACATCCTTTGCGCAGATCTGAAGAGAGATCAACGCTAGCTCTTTTTGTGCGACTGTTTACCAATCATAAGTGACATGCTGTTGGCTGCCAGGTACGGGGAAGCCTCCAGGGATGGCTGGGAAACTGAACCCTGAGACGTTTTTAATCTTTTCTGTCCGTGGTCCGCCTGACACGGCTGATGAACCGTTTCCAAGCGGAATGATAAATCTTTGAAGAGGAGGCAGAAAAAAAGGTTGCATTTTATTTATTATTGATTTAGCTGCCCATCTTTCAGCAGCCAATAAGGTTCTCACGGTTTTGAAAGAGCAACGTACTGCCCTACATCGTCTTCTTCTGGCTTAATCATAAGGGCACACTCACAAATGTAAATTATCCTCAAAGCACAGCATAGATATTAATGAGCTTTAATATAATATAACAGTAAAATGGTACGTTGCTAAGCTGGCACAATGCCTCTATAGAAACCCATATTTTTTTGCTTAAATTACTGCCTTCAACTCCTCTTCCCATCATTGTCCGTGGTACCCGTTTTCTCCCCATCGATAACAGCTTTCGCCTGCTGAATATTACATTTCAGGATTACAGGGCTGCCACTGGAAAGATTTATGAGCGCCCGCGCCGGTGATTGATTTTGTTCAATTTCTAGCCATTTTTCAGGTGACAACATAAAAATTAGAGCCCTATGTAAGTAGCATCGCAAATATATCAATATGTATAACTAAATGTGATGGAACTGTCACAGATTAGATAACTGAAGCCAAAAGATGTAAAGAAACTTTAGCCTCGAGGCGTTTAAAGACTAATAAGTCTTTTTCTCTCTCTCTCTCTCTTTTCTGTGATGCACTGTGGAGTAAATGAGCCTTGAATGCTAACCTGCTTTCCATTGACCAAGTTTCTTGTCTTTTTTGTTTGGGGTTGGAGAGGGGAAGATGAAGGAGGGTTGTCAAGGCAGCGGCGTTGCTAAAAGTGGCTCGTGATCGATGTCCTGTCTCCAGAGAGACGGTCGAACAGCGCACCATGACACTCCAAACAAGTTGACTCAGAAACTCAGTGCGGACTGGAGGGCACTGTATACACACTCCATTCCTTTTGCCTGACAGGTGTGTACTCTTAAAATACAGATGTACACCGATCAGCCATAACATTATGTTCACCTTCCCAATATTGTGTAGGTCTCCCCTTGTACCTACAAAACAATTGGGACTCATCAGAGAATGTCCTGTGGTGTCTGGCAACAGAATGCCTCTGAGGCCTCTGTGGCTCATCCCACAGAAACTTGATCACTTTGGGATCTAGTGAATTTGGAGGCCAGGTCAACACCTTATAGTGTTCTTCATGTTTATTTGAGTTGTTCCTAAACCTGCTGCCATCAAGGAGTGTCTGGGGTAGGGGTGCCTGATCTGGTAAAGGTGGGTGGTACATGTGTAAGTAGCATCCACACCAACGCCAGGTCCAAAATTTTCCTAGCAAAACAATGAATTGTCACATGATGGCTAAAGTTATTTACTTCTCCTGTCAGTGGTTTTAATGTTGTGGTTGATTGGTGTTGATTGGTAATTTTTGCACTATGCAGGAACAGCTTGTATCAGACTGGTGGACCGCAAAAGAGATAAATGAATAGTTTTAATGTTGTGTGCAAAAAAAGATAATCAAGTACAGAAGACAGCTGAAGACAAACTAAAATGTTTCTCTGCTCTGTATCTTCAAAAGAAAAATGACAAACTAATAATAATTTCAAGAATATGTGCGACATGGCTGACTCTCTTCTAGCCCCGCATTTGAAGTCAAACAGTCTCTGACACACAGAGAAAGATGGCGAGATGGCGAGTGATCCACTCTACCGTGAAAGAGCGGTAGAACACATTTGGATTGCAGCACTGGCCGCCAGCTGCCTGTTACTGAGTTTAGCAGCGGGTGAAGAATCCAATGGGATTTACACATCTAGACAGAAATCAAGAGGGCGCCAGAGGTTTTTTTTCCTCCAAACTCAATAAATCACCTAGCTCGGATAGCCACAAAGTGTGACAGCGTTTTGTTTAGGTGTGTATGTGTGGGAGAAAAGGAAGTGAGATTTAAAGTTGGCTGGTGTTACGAGCGCGCCAATGTTCGGGTGGAAAAAGAAATGTAATCTCTCAAAACACTGAAGCCACAGAGACAGATAGGAATCAGCAACACCGTTCAACACATAGAGTCTAGGGGGAAGGTTTGTTTTTAGTCCAAACATATGCACTGACACTCAAACACTAGCTGAGGCGAAGGCGCAGGTAGAGAGTAATGGAATGTATTGTACAAAACAGAGTAAACAGCTAAATCACACAGCAGCAAAAAATGCTTTCAAATGCCATAATCCTATGTTTGGCTGCATAGGATGGATGAACCGCTACCTCCTCTAGCACCATTCGACTCCCACATTGCTGCCGATATGCTCATCCAAAAGCCTTACGCAACAAAAGAGCAGTGTATGGGTGTTTAAAGTGAGAACAGAAACACTGCAGAGAGGGAACTCTGTTTGATTGTCTTTTTCTATAAGCCTGATACTGATCAATAAACCTCAACAGACCTAGCTGTGTCCCAAATCCGGGGTTAAATGGGCAAAACCCAAGAGGGATTCCATATGTAGATCTACACTGGACACGCAAATGACAAAAAAGACCAAAAAATACAAGCCTATTTTTGCGTCAACTGCGACCTGATAAAAGCAAAAGTGTCCAAGTGCACCATTAGAAAGGTCATCTCAAATTGAAGACAAGCGGCAAATTGCAGCAGTCATAAGCGCTGTTTACTGTGTGTTGCGACAAATGGCAGGAACTGTAGAAGAGAGAATGTAATGGACTGTGGGGTTATGACACGGCTAGACCACTGAAACACCATATTAGAGTCTATTCCTGGCTTTGATTATGTGGCCTTTTCTTTGTCTGCTTCACCAGTTGCTAAAAGCCACCCGGGGCCAAATATCTGGTATGCAGAAGTGTACATAAAGCCCTATTCGCACAGGACTCATTTTACCTGGGGACATCCAGTAATTTGTACTAATTGCGGAGGTCGACTGTGATCTTAATCCCATGCAAATCGGCCATATCCATAATTTCTTACACTGCAAATTACCTACCCTATTTCTCATAACACAGAGGTCCTGTGATAATACTAATCCAGTGCGAATCGCCATCTTTTTCAAGACTTTTGTTTGATTTGCAGCTTTATTCTGCCTCTTGTCACTTAAGAATGATGAATCCATATGAAGCTATAAATCCAAGTTTGGACAGATGTTAGGGTGCAAAGTCAAGATGTCGCTGACAAAATGAAATCATTAAAGCAAGCACTAATGTGTTAATTGGTGGTGCTGATTTAAATACTGCCAGGTCGTTCACAATTTCTTCTTTATCGGGATCAATAGTCTCATCGCATCATGTTTTATTTTTAGAAATCTACTTTTTTTATTATCAGTTGGACTTTGCGGAGACTTTTCTGCAAGGAAACTGAAGCTTGAACACCATCTACTGTCAACACCATAAACACCATCAAGTCTGTCGGCAAACTCTCAACTCTACCATAACTTCCGTCTCTCACATGGTGCATTCACTGACATCAAGGACAAAAACCACAGCAACAATGTCAACTAATAGAACACAGCTGAACTACTACTTATCAATACTGTGAGCTGCAGATACGTTTAGCCTATATAAATTGGCACCATCAATGGTGCCTAATAGGACTTCACAGCGTGAAGAATAAAGCCTTTTCTGTGTATAGCAGCTTAAGGTCTAATTGTAGATTGCTGATTTGACTTTCCAGATGTATGTATTTCAGGACTGATTTACATATTCTGCATGCTACTGTAGTATGGGTTTAATCTTAAGTGAAGTATTTCCACACACTTTATGAACCACTGCTAGTTTGCTGCAGTGACCCACTGAGCTGCTCATCTGACTTCGGAGGCGTCTGTGTTGTTATTGTCACGTGATCAGCGACTAGTCGGCTTCCCGCTAAAAGCGCCATGGCACAGCAATAAAGTCTACTAGTTATTACAATCCCTAGCGTTAAGTAGCAGAGACATAAGTATGGATAGTAAATTTGAATAAAACACAGTTTTCTTATCCCATGTGAATGCACCGTGTGAAACACAGGCGTAGGGGGGTCATTTCTGAATCACATGATGCCCCAAGGTAAAACTAATCCCGTGCAAATAGGGCTTAAGGCTCAAAATTCTAGCAAAGGAAAACTGGCACCCAAATATTTGCTCTTGAAAAGCTTTGAAGAGTCTCTGAACTTAAAGCAGTAGAGTTGCTGCATTGAAGGACAAAAGAAGAGTTTGCGTTAACCCTACTGTAGAGTCAACAATATAAACTCAAGAGGCCGATTTGATGAATCATACTTTCTATGATATTGCAATATTGACTTCTTCACACTCCAACTGAGCTCGGACAGACCAATCAGCCAAGTGGGCTAATCTGGGCTCTGATCGGAGTGCGCTGCCCGTACAAACGTTCAAGGTCGATGGCTTGCCAACGGTCCAACAACACTATTGATTTCATATTTAACACAGAGATTTCATCTTGTCCGGAATTGATCCCGGATCTGCACAGGCAGGATATTACAAAACAAAGAGACGTCCAGTTGGACTTTTTTCACTGCAGCTGACACATTTAGACTCGTACATGGGGGGGAGGAGAGCAATCAAATTGGGACGGGAGGTTGACATTAGCAAGATGGCATGCTGCCTGGACACAAGCTTGCCCATCCAGGAGGCTAATAAGGTCTTACACATTCAGGAATCAATAGAACAGAAGAGAAGGCCTGCAAAACAATGTGGGGAACCAGAGATTGCAATTACATATGTCATTGTCAGGACCCAAAACAGACATGATGTAAACTGGTTTTAAGACAAAGAATTGTAGAGTGTGCACTTGTTGGAAAGCTGCAAACTCCCACTCACTCCTCAAAACTGAAACCACTGGACCACGTTACGGGTCCACGTCTCAGCAAGCCTTAAAAATGATGATCACGACTCACCCTCCGTCGGCACTACATTAATCTAAACTGCAATGATGCAACGTGACACTGGAATATTGACTAAGATAATGGAATTTTTTTTTAAAGCGCGGACAGATGAAAGCCCTTCAGCACCAAGGCTGATTAACCACAAACTATTTTATTAATTTTCAAAGTTAAAAAAGAAAATCCATAAAATCAGTTAAGCCTGTTTTTCTGTTCTGGTTTTGTTTTTATTTATTTATTTATTTATTTACTTCCATCACCATTAGGACGTTAGGATCCAGCCAAGAAAACAAATTGAAACGTGACTCATTGCGAAGTGAAAGCATGCTTCAGTGGGGAAGCAATTTCTATTTCCACCCTTGAACTGATGGACTATGTACCCAAGATTGTTTCCTTTCCTTATCTCTTCACTAAGCACATAACTTAGGCCTCACATTTCTGCCAGGCAGTCAGCCAGGGTCCCGTATGGGTGCAAAGTCAATTAAACAGTCAAAGACAATGACATACCTTGTTAAAATGCTAACCTAGACAGTGACCAATTGAAACTACACTCTCTGAGACTATGGGACTAAGAATTATTATTCTACATTCGATTATACATCGATCAGCCACAACATTTCAACCACCTTTGGACCTTTACACCTGGCATTCACATTTTACTTAGACATGTAGCACCCACCAAGCTCAGACCAGGCGCCCCCACCCCATAGCAATGACACTCCTTGATGGTAGCAGCCATCCCCGGCAGGATGCAGCTTGACACAGACACACACACTCGCAAGAACATGAAAAACAGCACAAGGTGTTGACCTGGCCTCCAAATTCCCTAGATCCCAAACTGATCAATTATCTGTGGGACGCACTGGAACAAGCCTGATCCACAGAGGCCCTGTGATGGGTAGTTGCAATCTCATATCATGTCATACGATGATAATAAAGGCTTTTAATTTCATATAAAAGGAACAGCCGTGGCCCCAGAAGAGAACCAGTTGAAATTTGGTTTGCTAAAAAATTCAGATATTGCACTGCAACGCGCCAAGGTTAGACTGTTGAGTCTGTTTGACTGTGGATAAATAATCAGTGCAAACATCTGTGTTACTGCAGGTGGAATCACTGGATTGAATTAGGATTTCATGGACAGAAGCCTCTGCCCTCCATCCATAGGACTCAAAGGCCCCCACTAACAACAACATGTTACCAGACACCACAGGACACCCTCAGAAGGCCCATGTCCATTCTCTGATGAGTCACAACTGTTTTGGAGGCACAAGGGGAGACCTACACAATATTAGGAAGGTGGTCATAATGTTATGCCTTGGAATAAGTGGTAATTCAGCCACACTTCCACACAACCCCTACCCATTGCTTTATTTGCCATTCCTATCTACCCTTGACTAGTGACTCCATATCACTTTGGGCGATGAAGCTCAGAAACTCAAACTTAAAAGTCTTTACCACTATAACTGCAGAAAGACTCAAGTATCTGCGATACAAAAAAATAGCAAGGATTAATCAAAGAGGAAAGCGATAAGATGTGCTTCAAACGAATGGCAGTCTTTTTTGGGAATAGCGATTTTTTTCGGTGAGCTGGTGAAATACAGAAAAGACTACACTTAAAAATATCTCCCGCTGATAAAGTGAGGACAGGACAGAGTCTTAAATATCAAGTATAATTAAATCGGCACGTACAGTTTATGCAAATAAATCGCTTGAGGACCTTGAAACGCTTTCTGTATCATAAGAACTTAATCCCTAAAGTTTAAGGGTAAAGCGCTTCTCCAGCTATTCAACTGACAAAATTAAAACTCAATTTGTAGCATGTGGTCGGGGAATAAATGTCTCAACGATTTTGACTTCAACCACCAGAAAGTCTGGGTCATTAAGTCCGTGAGTTGCACACGGTGAACTCCTGCATGCATGGATCCTGACAAGACAGGTCAGCTTTAAACACAGTCCCTTTCCATTTCTGTCTTTATAAAGTAAATGCCCTCCCACCTGTCTGCCACCAGTGATCCAGAACAGGAACTCCAAAGGCCCCCTTGGCCCACTCCAGAGTCTCCACATCACATCGCTCTCCTGCCAGGAATAACGACCGCATCCTGCAAGGACACAAAGCACATCCGTCAGTCACCTTAAGGAAACGTGACATTACTTCTGCCCCACAAGTACAGTTCCATCCGTGCAATGACAAAATAATTTTCTAGCGTGAGCGTTCACATATCCAAACCCTTCTGAAAGGCGTCATTTTTAGATGTCTCGCTTTAATGTTTACAACATCAAATGTGAGCTCTCTCACCAATGAAGTGTGGAGTCTGTGCTTCTTGGTTTTATTCAGGTTTGTGCTTTTTAAATTTTTATTTATACGAGCAATTCTGAGAGCTGTGCAGCGTCTGAGATCACTTGTTTTGCCTCTTTGCTGCAAGGGTTCTGCAATGTGAGAGGCTTGTAAAAACTGGGTCATATAAATTGTGAAAAAACTGTGAGCCGCACCATAAACTACGGCTGACAACTTATCTCGCAACTCTTGAATGTGACTTAATGCTCCTGCAGTCTCTCTTACGGGACCTTTACCAGCTTCGCTTTCACCGCAGCCCCCGTCCTAGCTCCGAGCTGTACCTTCATTTCCACCCTCAAAAAGCCCAGTCCTTAGTCTCTTGGCAGCGATTTCACTTTTTACTTTCTTCGAAACTTACATTTTTACTCATCTCAGAGGGTTTTCAAATAGGATGCGTGTCTTCCCACAGCCTTGGGAAGCTGCTGCTTTTCCGCCAATAGATGCTGCCCTCTATATGACCTCACATGCAGTATTCATGTGATCCTAACTCATGGCTTAACCCAGAGACAATGAACTCGTGCAAAGACTTTGAATCTGTCCTCCCTTACAGGTCCCTCCTTGCTCGAGCTTCAGATCCCTATTATCCCTATTCCCCCCACGCCCCATGCCCTACAAGTGAACTAAAACACTACACTTACTACCTCCAGCCACACTGATTTCTCCAACATCGCTCCCTTCCAAACTCCTTCTGACGGCTGCAAATGGCTGCTCATATCTAATTCAAAACACTGCCGGCTGCTCACTAGAAGCTGCGTGGGAAACCATAAAGTCCAGCCATAGCTGCAAGCTTGATGGCTACATTTCCCCCCACAAATGGCTGCTGGTCATCACTCATTGGCTGCAAACCTTGCTAATCAAAGTGACATCCCGTCTTCGGTAAAGAAACAGTCAGAAGCGAACCGAGCTAACGGAAAGTTGATATATTGGTGACCAGAAACAAATATTGCTCCATTACTGCCGGATGTGTAAATAAGAAAGCGTTTGCTGACAAGTTTGCCATTTCAATTTAACAGTGGGGAAAGTAAATGCTGTGCTTAAGGGTGCTTAAAAAGAGCAAGCAGGCTTAAGGTCAATGGACTCACAGCAACGTGGTCTGAATAAACAGCTCTGAGTAGGCAGCACCAAAATACGAAAGATGTATGTCAAGGACCGAGCCACAGGGCCGAGCAGCGTACCATCATTCAGCTGTCATTTAGCCCCACGGGAGGAAGGCTGAAGAACATGTGGAATGAGCGAGTGATTAACTCTGTGCCTGATATGGACTTTGTTTTCCAGCTAGAACCCATTACAGTCCCATATCCACTTCTGCTAATTCAAGGACAATTCGAACTCTCAGAGGTATTGAGGTTTTCTCAAGGGAATATACAAGCTTGGATTTGAGCAGAGAATAGCAGCGGTAGGGCGATGGCTTGGCTGTCTTTCAAGCTCAAGTGCTGAGTCAGTAATAGCTTGTGTAAACTATCTCATCTGTGGTCTGTTTATGGGAAGATCTTAAGGAAGTTCATCTATCCTGTTTCAAATTTGTTCCCCAAGGATTTCAAAATAAACGTACTATTGCTAACTTTAATCTGACTACTGGTTCTGCAGGAAGGTAGAGTGCAGTGATAACAAAATGAAAGTACAATGATTTAGCAATCTACTAATAAGGCTGTCTGGTCAGGGTCTACATGTAATCAAGAAACAATTTTAGCACGCTAATGCGCGGTTTATGCTTTTGCAGACCCTGATGGCGTAGCCTGACGTGCACCTCCCAAGGAATGCAACTAGGCTCGGCGACACACAGCACAAGAGTTGTGATTGGTCCACTTGGTGGTAGTGTGTTTCCTTCGGCTTCTCCATGTCCCAATTTTCGAATTGATTGTTTTGGATCAATGAAGATGGAACACATCAAGGAAAGGTTAACTGAGGAGGTTCCGGATATACAAGGGTTTGTACGACTAGCAAAAATTTGCAGTTTCAGTCGCAAATGTTGAAAGTGAAGCAGGAAGTGGAAATAAAAATTAACCAGACTAGCAAAGAAGACACAGCACCAACTAGCTTTTGAGTGGGAACGAGCCAGACTGGTGAGCGCACAAGTATAAATGGCTCACATTGGCGTAAGCTATGTGTGTAGGCTGCACCGTCTATGTCCCACAGAGACTTTAGGCTACACTCTTCTTTTGGCGCAGTCATGTTGGTGCGAAGAGCTGCAACAGAACAATATGGAAATGACTCCGCTAAGTAAGTCTAGAGAAGTGGATCCTTGTCTGTTTGAACGAGTTGTTCTGTCACTTCAGCGCTGAGTAAGTTTTCTCGTCTTTAAAACAACTACTGCCAAGGTGTCCGCCTCGTTTGTCACGCTACATTTCTGCAGAGCACTGCTGCAATCCCGGGCTTTAGACAGCCCCGCTGCCAGATGCTCGGCGTATTTTTTTTTCGCCACCCTTGGCAAGAAGCGATACGGCCCGAGCACATTGATAAGGGTTATTATAGCTGAACAGGCTCTAGAGGGAGTAAATGTCTCGGAGTACGTGAGCCGTTTCAAATTATTGTATGGGGTCTCTCCAGCATGAAATTATGTGTTTGATAATAAAGCTAAAAAGAGTTTACTGAAAAGGTTTTACTGCATCCATCAACAGACTTTTAATTAAAACTAGGACTATTAGCACAGACGTTTCCATCCAAGTTTTATAGGATAGAGCAACATGCACAGAATAGATACCAATATAAAAAGAGGGAGTGTCACAAACACCACAACGTGGGAGGAATTTTTCATATGCATCTACAATGTACAACCGAAAGAAGTCAGTGAACACGGTGCATTGCACAAAATTAATACAAGCAGGAGCTACAATGATTTCTTCAAATTAAAGCCTTTTAAAATTCATTAAAATACGTGACTTTGAGTATCAAAACGACCCATTCTATTAAACCACACATGAGCTGTCCCACAGTAAAATTAAACCATGTTTCAGTGCTACTTTGCAGCCTGTGTCACTACGACAGGTTGTTGCAGTAATCTTTCACAAACCTGCCCGCACCAAGGGGAAAAGACACATTAAGAACAAGAAAAACACAAGGAGTTGCCCAAATGACCGATGACCACTGGCAGGGGCTAAACTGAGAGGAGAAATGCTGCCAAGGTTGGGAGAAAACATATTGTGGAATACGATCTATCTGCATGAACAGCATTCAAAGAGGCGGTATACTTTCAGCCCGCAATGCCAGAGTTGCTGAATGATTCACCATGGGCCACAGGTCAGCCACACTCAGAATTGCTTTATGATTGTGCACTAAAAGGCATTTTCAGACTGCTGAACTGAATGAAAGAGGTAAGCCGACACCACGAAACCTCAGCTCCTTGTTTCGCTGCTCCGCACCAAATGCTTAACAAATGTGATCATCTCAGCGAGCGTCTGAGTCTACAGGCCAAACTAATACCGTGAAGAAAAATGTTTGTTTTTAACTCCGAGCTACAGACGACCTTTACTTGAACAGCGACACCGGGAACATGAGTTCACGCGGTGCGATATAGCACAGGTAGACTACAGTGTTTGTTATCAGCCCTGATTAACACCCAGCACAGGGCCGAGTTGAAGGTACAAACACAAATCGTTCAGCGGAGCTGGGAACGGGCCGCTGTGCAAACAGCCCTCAGCTATGATTTGCTTTAACATGCAACTCCTGCTGCTTCAAAGCTTCACAACAAACCAGCATTTCAATCAGAATCACTTCAGTAAAAAACAAAAAACAAAAAGGCAAATACATACAGGACAGAATAGGTATCACTGACATAGAAAAGACATTTATTATGCTGTGAAAGGAGGAGCAGGGGTGGAGGTATCACACCCCATGGGAACATCTCCAGACTGGTCATCCATTGGCAAATAGATGCATCAGCTGAGCCGTGGTCTGATAAGGGCTGGTTTATAGATTAAGTATTATCTGACGCAGCTGGGATTTTGAGCCGAGCTTGACTTCATGGCTGGACTATACCCAATTTATAGGTGGATACCTAGTAGAAGTTCCAGATAAAAACAGAATACTGCTGTGTTCTAGAGCAGGGGTTCCCAAACTTTTCCATGCCAAGGCCCCCCAAACAGCATTAGCTTCTGGCCGGGTGCCCCATTTGCAAACCTACAGACAATGCTACAAAATATGTAAAGAAACGTAATTTTTTTATAATGTTTTTTCTGACTTTTATTCACTATTCAATAACTATTACATTTGTTTAGTATAAGTGCTGCCTCATATTTTCTGATTTTAGTTGGCCAGGAGTTCTTAGGTTTTTTTTTGCAGCAGCAGCAGTGTCCTCCACGACAGGGCTGTTGGTATGTTCCTTCGGTCTCTTTCTTGTCAAAAAGCTGTCCATTTTGTGCTAGCTACATGCTAGCTACATGCTAGCTTGAGGGGCAAATCAGCTTGAAAAATGGTGTAACTATGCGGCGACGCAGACCCCAAGAGCTGTGATTGGTCCACTTGGTAGTAGCGTGTTTCTGCTTTAGTATTTCCAGTTGCTTCTCCATCTCATTGAGGAATTAGGTTAACTGAGTAGTTTTTGAGATACAAACATTTTTACGACTCATCTTCCGGGAAATTTCAGGAAAAGTTTCTGTCGCCATTGTTGAAAGTGAAGAAGGAAGTAGAAACAAAAATTAACCCAAATGGCGCAAGTATAAATAGCTCACACCAGCGCAGACTACGACATCTATGTCCTGCAGGACCCTAAATGAGCCTTTAGTGTCAAGAAGTATTATTGTCATTTTAGCCCTTATCTCCACAGTGCAGCCTGAAAGGAGTTAGTTCATTTCTATTTTTAATGCTGTTAAAAGTGTTGCCATCTACCTAGTCAGATCATATTTCTTTCCGGCTGCGGCGTGGGGGTCCTGCTGGCGAATGGCTCGGAGGGCGGTGGGCGCCGTGAACATGGAGGAGACCCCGTGCTCGGACAGGACACGGAAGAACGCCCCGGCGTCCGGAGTCCCCACGGGTTTACCCTGCAACCAGACAGCACAGTAACACCTGGTTAGTTTTACAAAATGTAATTATTAAGCAAATGTAAACTACAATACATTCAGAGAGCAGCTGTTTTACACGGAGAGGCCCAGGCTGGAAGACTGCCTTCCAGACAGATGGGGTAGAAATCTGTGGATTACAAAATACAGTTGTACTATATGAGGGCTGTTTGTCTAGAAGAAAAGACACAGGCAAAAGAAGCCCGCAGGCAAAGGCCTCCAACAGCAATCCCCATCGTGTTTGGTTTTTTTTTTTTTTGGTACTCAACTAGCCTGACCCAACAGCGAAAAGACAACTGCAGATGAATACGAGCAGTAAACAGCAGCCGTGAGTTATTGCTATAATTTTTTCTCTGGAGAAATATTTATGGCTGCGTACGGATCAGAGAAAAAAAAAAATTGGATACGGTTGGCACCATCGAGCCTGAAGATAGATGGACTGTTAGAACAAGAGCCACGTGGAAACAAGCGGCGTCAAACATTGATTTACGGAAGGCAGATTAATTCATTGCCCAACAGCTCTACTTCCACGACACAGTGCTAATGTAATCAGTGGCCCTCGACATGAGAAATACACTGCACAAATACAATGCACACGGAAAGATCAACAGACAGGCTCCCTTTTAGGCCTTTGTCAGGTGTATAATACAGAGCCTGCATTCAGACTGCACTCCACTAGCAAATATGTAATAGACTCAAACAAAGCCAGAGCAAAATTACCTGTAATAAGCTGTTGAAAACACACATCCATGCTGGATATGTTTTATGAAAGCTTGTTTGTTCTTTCCTTCTCTAGAAGGAGTGTTTTTGGGGTCTGTCCTCGAGAAGTGGAACTTGAAACTCTCCCGACAGCCGCTCAATCAAAGAAACAATTCCAAACAGCTGTTTAGTACACCTTTCAGTACACTTAGCTTTTTAGTACAGGGCAATTTTTCCTTTGTTTAAGGAAATACGGCAATGCAAACACACTCACATCGGCCCACAGAGGACAAACAGACACAGGAGTTGCGAAAGCGCAACAGCAAACAACTTTTAACCAAAATATGACAATGCATTTCTTTTCCAAAAATGTGAACACTGATGCACAGATATTCCTCCCTTTAGAAGTGAAATGAAAGAATTTAAGCAGAATAACAAAGGACTCGTCATACGCCGGTGACCATTGTAGTAGTTTCCTTATTGGTGCAATTAACGTCGATAAGATAACCACTTTCACTCCACCCACTGAAAAGGACCAACTCAAAACATTAAATGCATCGTGCGAGCTGGAATTTCGTTACACACGGAGCAACAGGGTCAAAGATGTTCACCAGCTGTATGCCACTCCACTAAACCGCTGCCATGAAATAAATGTGGACGCAATCAGCTAGTTGAGGCCCAACAAAAAGCAGACACACGTTAAAAAATGATATATACATCTCTGGAGGGTTGCAGATTTGGGACGTACCTCGTAGAGAACTGTGCTGTTGCCATGAAGCAAAGGGGCGTAGCATATGTAGGAATGGCCGACCACCCAGCCCAGGTCTGACGCTGCCCACCACACCTGCAACAAATGATCAATATATTTGCCGTATCACTTTGCACAACCCTGAGGAGAGCTCTGCGTTAAGAACGTCCTTAAATCACCACTGCACGCTCAAAATATGAAGGCACTATAAATGTAAATCAAATCTGCTGTGTTGAGTGAATCAATGTGTAAATGATAAATGTTAATAAAATACAACACGTAGAACTTATGGATTAAATGGTAATCAGACCGCTTGTGAAGTGGAGAGTAATCTGTCTTTTTGTTGACTGCGTGATCTTTGTCCACGAGGAGCCCTAACTCAGAGGAGGGTGTTTTATTGCCTTACATCGCCGGGACTGAGTCCATAAATATTTGACATGGTCCATTTCAGCATCACAGCGTAGCCGGCGGTGTCCCGCTCGACGCCCTGGGGGACAAAATAAGAAAATCACAGGGTTAGTGACAGGCGCTGCACTAAGTGCAGAGGTTTTATATCAATTTAAAGGCGGACGTTCCTGACGAGTTTGGCATTTCGTTTCCAAATGACTGTCTCTCAAACCACAACCAATATCTGGTTTTTACTAGTTAAAGGTGCAGCTGAAACTATTTTGAAGCGTGTCCTCAGATCCATGAGTAAATAGATTTCTTCTAAAAGTTGTGATCTTACTTCAACATTTCTAACTGATAATTCACAGAAACTCACAGCGGAGGAAAAAAAAAGCTGCCAATAACAGCACTATTAAACTTAAACTCAAACCGGGCAGAAGGAAACTTTATATCATCCGTTGGTCAAAGATAAAATGATGCTATTTGAAAGGGAGACAGTTTTTTCTTTTTCATTTGAAAATGCCTTCAGGGTAATTCCTCCTGCAAGAGCTGGAGCTGGAGCTGCTGCTGCTGGGGAAATATTCTGTCTTATTTATGTCACGGTGCTGGTGTTTGGATTGGGTCTGGTTTGTTTAGTGGAATCAAAGACAGGATGAGTCACGACAAAATCTTCATACAGCATTTAAAACCAAAAACAGCAAACAAAGCTACAAAAAAAGATAAGTCTACATGAGGTCTAGTCAGACCTGGTATTAACATGCATCCTTAGTGATCTGATTGCAAATGGGTAGCTCCAATAAAGCACTGATGGACCTACTCAGCTGATGTCCTCTGTGTAAGCAGAGTTTTGCCTTATTCATTTAGAAAAAACACAAAAAAATGCCTTTTTTTGAACGATGGCCAGAAAAGGGAACAGCACCATAAACGTAGACCCTACTGCTGTGATTGGTCCGCTTTAGTATTTCCGGCTGCTTCTCCATCTCTGCAAATTTTGAATCGATTATTTTGGATCAATAAAGGAAGATACAAACATTTTTACAACTCGTCTTCAATGGTTGAAAGTAAAGCAGGAAGTAGAAATAAAATTTAACCTGGAAAAAACACAGCGGCGACTAGTGTTTGGGTGGCGTTGTTACAGAGCGAGCCAGATAGACGAGCGCACAATTATAATGGTTCACACCAGCAAAAGCCACGTACGTAGGTTACGGTGTCAATGTCGCGCAGTACCATAAAAGAGGCTTAAAGACATCATCCAGGTCAGAGGTTAGATGATAACAGGTAACTCTGGACTCAACGGAGAATAGCACTAGCGTATCATAACAAAATATATGGTAAATATATTAAATAAAATATTGGTGAAATTCAAGTTTAATGCGTTATTTAGTGGCTGCATTTCGGTGCCCCATTCACTCTCATTATATAGATATATGCAGATCTAAATATCGTAAACGATCGTATTTTATGCCAGAAATAAGGTCCAGGTTGTAAAGAACGGTAATTACCCTTTAAGTGTTGTATATATATTTTGTTCTTGTAGCTGTTAACGGACCAAATTAGAATATTCCAATTAAATTAAACGAACTGTGATCGGATATGGTGCACGCTTGTTATCAGATCACCCGGCAACAACTTTTTTTTAAATTTCCGCTGCTGAAAAACAACCTTTTCACTCCCGTACCTTCGGCATCCCAGTGGTCCCAGATGTGTAGAGCACATACAGAGGGTGGTTGGAAGGCAGAGGAACACAGTCATGTGGCCGAGCGGTGGCCATCTCTTCATCCCAGTCCAGACTCAACTCCGGACCCAGTGATACCTTCTCCTGAAAGACAGAAAAAGACATGATATCACGTATTTGCGTTCTAGTAAAGCCGCTCTGAGAGTCCATCCGTGATCAATACAGTTGAATCATCTGGTCTGACTCCAGTTTGTCATAAGTATCTCACCAAAAGAAGTCATTTCAGGTCATAGATTAACGCCCCTTACGTCCCCTGTTGACATTTTTCTCATTTTAAAAAATCTCTTTGATGCTTTGATTTAATTAACTTTTAATCAAGTCAGCCATCATCATTTTGTTCTTCCGTTGCCACAAGAAACTGCCACGACTGAGATGCGATCAAACTCGCCGAGACTCTTGAGGCAAAGGCCGACATCCGGCAGAAACTTGAGCACTTTGAAATGCATTGCTTTTTTTGAAAGCCAACCAAGAGCAGAGCTGATTTAACAAGGCTCGCTCAACCACAGCGTCTTGCTTACTGAATGAAGCAAATGATAAAGCAGCTAGAGTGGTGCTCCACTTGATTTTATGGGTTTGGGGTTTTAGCAAACGTCTTGTCCAGAGATATAAGCCCTGTCCAGCATGTGTATAAGAAACTCTTGACAGATATTTCTTAATTATTCCAACATTTAAGACCAGAGGGACCAAACCGGATAAAATAAAAAATGATGTAAAGTCCATTTAATTACACCACAGAGCTGGACAGAAGGAGGTCTAAGTGAGACATGCATGGCAGTAATTTAATTTGAGGAGCACAGCTACTGTGCTATGAAATTACTTATGAAAACTGTTTATATACATCAATCAGCCACAATATTAAAACCACTGACAGGAAAAGTAAATAACATCGACCATCTTGTGACAATTCAATGTTCTGCTAGAAAACTTTTGGACCTGGCCTCCATTGGTGTGGATGTTACTTGGACATGTAGCACCCACCTAGACCAGACCAGGCACCCCCACCCCATAGCAATGACACTCCTTGATGGCAGCAGGTTTAGGAACAACTCAAAAAAAGACACCACAGGACACCCTCAGAAGGCCCATGTCCATTCTCTAATGAGTCTCAACTGTTTTGGAGGCACAAGGGAGACCTACAGAATATTAGGACATGATGTTATGCCTGATCATTGCAGTTTTCAAGTGATCTGGTGATCATTTTAAAAAATATTCTGCCGTTACTAACTTGAAGGGCTTATGGAAGGCTTAAACTGGCACACAGTGATTGACACTTCTATTTAAAGAATAGAACAGTGATTTTTCTACAGACATGCAATTCTGTTGTGTTCTTGTTTAAGAGTTGCAATAGTCAGACTCTTGTCAGATGCAATATTTCTGTAGGTAAGTGATCATTTATAATTGCGATACTTGCTCATGTGGGACAAAGATGTTATTGTGGAGCTGTGCACTCCTTGTATGAAAGGTTGAAGAAAGAGGAAAACAGAGTGCGTAATCAAACGTAATCAGTTATCCTCAGCATAAGAAACGCACTGTACCACGGAATGATTAACAGACAGACTCCCTTTCAGGACTCGGTTATATGAAATTAAAATCCTCATAATAACCAGCCTGCATGGAGGCCGTACTCCACTAGCCAACGTGTAATGGACTCAAACAAAGCAAAAAGCCAAATTGCCTGTGATAGTCTGATGCATCTGTGCAAAACAATCATCCATGCAGACCATACTAGCTTTACCAAAACTTTTTTTTTATTCCTTCCTTTACAAAAATACTTGTGTAGTGGTGGTTTGGAACAAGAACACTGCCGTTCTCAGCTCTGGTGCTCATCCAAACAACAAGGAAAAGAACTGAATGATCTGCATCCCGCTTACGATGTACCGTATTTACTCATATAGTTTGGTACTTGTTCAAAGTGTGAATCCAAATGTGAGAAGATTTGATAATTGAAAACTGTCTGTCAGTAGAAATACTTTTCAACAAGTACTTCCAAGTGTGTGAAAGGCAACACCCTGATTTCCTTTCTTGGGAAGATGAGGCTAAAAACAGAAATGGTGCAGACCATATGCTGTAACTCTTTCTCCATTGCAAACTAGCAGGTGATGTGACACCTTTCTTCATCCAACATTAGATACAACATATGGCTGTCGACATACCGGCGTATCCTCCACCGATCAGCCACAACATTATGACCACCTTCCTGATATTGTGTAGGTCTCCCTTGTGCCTCCGAAACTGTTGAGACTCATCAGAGAATGGATATGGGCCTTCTGAGGTTGTCCTGTGGTGTCTGGCAACACAATGTTGTTAGTGGGGGGCCCTTTGAGGGGAGGGGCCTCTGTGGATCATCCCACAGATACTTGATCAGTTTGGGATCTAGTGAATTTGGAGGCCAGGTCAACACCTTGAGATGTTCTTCATGT
>JASGAT010325396.1:0-14062 GCA_030220025.1 Chelon auratus | reverse complement strand
ATAAGCAGTAAGGAACAGACTACCTGTCCATTTCATTTGTGACTGTGTGCTGCTTGCCATTTATTGGTTTGACCCATGAAGAGCACTGTGAGCAGTCTAATGGAATTACAGCTGTCTACACACAAAGGTAAGGACACTTAAAAGAGGATTCATGGTGGAGGGAGGGCGGGCGTGCAAGAGTACAAGGTTCCCAGAGATAATTTAGAACTGCACTTACACGCAGATGTCTGGACCCGAAATCAATTAAAAACTTAATTCAGCGTGCTTTATCTTGGAAGAGCTTATACATATCAATACCTGCCGCGGCAGCGCTTGGAATGAGACGAATACTTGTTCTCAGGTGTTACGCGAGGGCCCTCTAATTGTTTGACATGTACTTTGTGGCATTTTCTCTGCAGGGACAGGTACGCTACGCTGGCACTCCACGCTAAATTAAGTTTCATTTTCTCATCTGCATTCACATCCAATTACACCTCCAAGACTCCTTGGGGGGTTTTAAAACACTTCAGGTTTATATGTAGACACGCAACATACACACATATTTAAACTATTGCCAGTAAAAGAACAGGTGGTTGGGTAGGGAGTCAGGGGAAATTGTAGGAGGATTTAAAACAGAAGCATACAAACATAAAGCCTTCTTGTCATCCTTCTCAGGTCAGACTTTTGTGGCTTTCAATGGCTGGTATAATACATTTTGTGGCTTATCTTTGTTTCATAGACTGTATAAATATGGACAACATATCGCCACTTCCTTGCATTGGTCAAACTGACGCTATGTTGCAGCGCCATCTTGCAACTTTGGACCCAGAGTCTCCACAGTACAGTCCGAGAGTGGAGCCACGTGGAGCTGCAATGTCGCCCACACTTCCTGCAGACTCATTTAACTAATACTACGCTCTGCTCCACCTCCACCAGTTTCTCACAACTCTCACAGCCCCGTGGGACTGCTTGATTGAGCAGCTGGCATGCCAACTGGTAGTCGCCATTATGTCACATCCTGTTTCTATAGCATTAAATAACTAACCAAAACAAAATGTATCAGAAAAATTGACACTTGAACATACATCAACATTATATTAACTACCTAAAATGACAAAAAACATCCTTTATAAATTATTTGACGTGTATGTTAGTGTTTTCGTTTGGCCCATCCGCTAACATGGAGGAGGTGGAGCTTATGACCTATACTGCAGCCAGCCACCAGGGGGAGCTCTACTTGCTTTGGCTTCACTTTAGAGGAGCTGTTCCACCATCCATCTTTCTACTGTCTATGGTTTAAACTAGCTACTGTGTATGTCTTAGGGCTATTTTTTTGAAGAATCGTGCTGGAAAAAAAAAAAAACTAAATCTGTTCTCACCTTCCTGGGCTGAAAGTCATACTTCACGCAGTGCTGGAAACCTTTTCCCTTAGACTTGAGTGATGTCACGATCAAGCAGTTCCCGACAAAATGTGCCGAGTAGCCGATGCCCTTGCTGGTGCGAAAGCTGTAAACGGAAACATGAGATGAGAGCTGAAAACTTCAGAGGGCAGATCCAATTAATTTATCTACAAGAACAAATAAAAAAAAAATTGGAATGTTTTTGATGTTTTGCATTTATTTGATAAAGATGACTACACATGTTTAATCCCCTTATGTTATTTGCATCCCTCCTGATAATGAGGGAATACAACCTTCATACAGTGCGATCAGACCTTATGCAGCCCACACTCTTTGTGCAACAAAACAACCTTGCAACTCCCCTACAACTCCATTCTTTCCTTGCTTGGACCGAACATCTTTTTCACCGCTGACACATACTCAATACACTCCTACAGTCTTAAGGTCTATAGCAGTGTTCCCTCTTCAAAGACGCCCTCCATCACCACACACCGAGATCATCTAAAACAAACCAACCACTTTGTCAAGGCAGATAAGAGAGTATAGGCTTTCGCATTGTGAGGTTGCTGCAGCTCCGGAGAGATATGGAGCCCCACACCTAGCTCCCACTGAGCCAAGACGCTCCGGTGGACAAGCTTGGTCCGCTTCTGAAGATACAATTCTTATTTTATTTTTTTTGTTGTCTACATGCCCTGCCACTGAGCTGTGAGCCACTCGGAGCAGTGGATAAACAGGATTAGCTTGGCATATCTCACCCTTTTTTGTGACTTGGAATAGCTGCCGCATGAATACCAACGTCTTAGCTTAGCCACTATTTCCTTTTTCTTTTTTTTTTCTCCCCTGTTTCTGATGTTATACATCAGAGAAACGCAGAACATGTCTTTCTAAGGTGAGAATATCCTTTCATTCAAACTGTTAGATCCAGGTAAAGTAATGGCAGCCAGCAGACACCAAACACTGAACTAACTGTTATCTCAGACAAATTAGTCTTCCCCGTCAGCCGGCTCTACCTTTTCATCTTTATCATCCGCTCTCTCTTTCATTCCCTTCCACCGTTCTTTTATATGTCCCATTATGTTCTGTGATTTTCTCTCATAAACACAAAGTACGGCAGCCAAGCATCACTGCACTTTCGGGTTATTGATTTTATCACTAATTACCCACAAGATCCTGCAAGAGCTGGTACGCGTGCCTTATGTGGCGGATATTCAAATCTAAATTAATACCTCCATAGTGTCTCCCACAGCAGCAATCCACCTCTGAAGCAGACATTTCCAGCCGCCACAGTTCACGCCTGCAGGAGTTTTAATCTAAATAATCTCACCAAATAATTCCCTCATTCTCCGTTATAATTCACCAACATTATCTGGAAGAAATGAAGCCCTTTCACAAACCACATTACATAAGTGTTGCCAGAGTGTGGAAAAACAAGTTTAACCTTGAAAAAACAGGTTGCAGTCATAATCTGCTTAGATGAGAAAATCACTGTAGGTCACGGAGTATGCTGCTTTGTCAATAGAGCTGCTGGTTGCCTTGTGTGTGTCTGCAGAGAGGGGATGGTTTCTAATACAAAGCTGAAGCAATTAGATTGATGAAAAACAGGAAAGTGTAATTTTCTCCTTTTTTGTGTGTGTGCACAAATGCCTGTTATTGAGTTCTCACCAGTAGAGATATGGTTTGTCCTTGCCCACATTGATGTTATTCAAGGGATCCATTCTGAACCAGGTGTTGAATGTAAAGCCATTCTGATAAGGCCACTTAGCAATAGGAGGCAAAGCTATTGCCTAGAAAAAGAAAGACAAAATCATAATTAAGCAATATTAAAGCAATCTTTAGAATCTTTTGACTTCTAATTTCAAATAAACTTTCTGAAATATGTGCTGCAGACCTCCACAGTACAATATTTCCAATGTTCAGCCTCTCTGGCATAAATTCAGTCGTGATTCTAGTTCCTTTTTGCATTTGGCTGAATTAATCTCTACGTTTCTGGAGACAGTAGTTTGAGACAACTCTTTAACCGTCACTGACAAATTACATTTAATAGCAGTGGCGTGATGCCTCATTTACGAGCTTTAATCAGCATCCTGCGGCATGTTGATTAAAAATGCAGCAAGCCGGGAAAAAGATGCAGCGAGGCTTTTTGACCTTGCAAAACGTAGCATGTTAATAAGGAAGAGGTACTGCACTGTATGTCCCACCTTATGGTATGTGGATTAACTTGTTATCTGCATCAGTTACACAGAGTTCAGAAGTTATCTCTGACTTTTTTTTTTTTATATGAGGATTGGGCTTTTGGTGGTTAAACACAACATGTGTAATCCCCGACAGATAAACAGTTTTGTATATTTGCTAATCTCCAGTTATTTTATCTCAGTCAAGCTCTATTTTATAAGAGAGCGTTCAGCTGAAGAATATGAAAGCTTACTGCTGCACTGCGACCAGGAAAGTTGAAGAAGGCATCTGGACCGTGTCTCTGGGGCATCTGATTCAGCACTGACAACATTTTGACTGCATGCTTGGGCTGGTAGAGATAAAGAGAGCATTAACAAGCCAGTCAAGACTGTCTCTGTGACGGAGCGCAGATGCTCAATACCTTGTCAGTTACCTCATTCACCCAGTCGGCAGTTAGTCAATTACAGAACAAGCCCCAAACAGATCTGTGTTAATGGGTCTCTGGGGGCGACTCGAGTGACAGTGTCAAACCCTCACACACTTTCTTCAAACTCTCTGTGTCCCGGTCCTGGTATCACTTACCCACAGGCCTCCTTCCCCTCTGAGCATGCTGAAGAGCAGCTTCAGTTCCTTCACCGTGATGCTGTAGCTGGCCAGCACTCCCAGCATATCCACCAGCAAGTCTGTAAAGAAGGCATGCACACATAAACAAGAGGAGAAAGAGGAGAGAGGGGACAAATTTACAGATAATATAGTTCATCCACATTGTACAATAGATCCTTGTGGGGAAACAAGAACCTGTTTGACTTTAATTTAAAGCTCACCGTCTATGAAATCCCATTGTATTTAACACAGAAACACTTCCAGAATGACTAAAGCAAAGGGATATCTCTAAGGTAGGTTTAGATGCAGTGAAACTGCAGTGAAATGCATTTTAATCTCATCAGCTGAAACATTTAAAAAGTATGGATGTCATTTTCACACACAGCATATCAACAGACAACAGCACAATGACCTGAAGATGGACTGGTGCATATACAATGAATACGCCACTCCAGAAAGGCAAGTATGCTCAACTCCTCTGGCATAAAACCACTATGCTACCGGCTATAATATATAAATAAATATGCATAGGGATTACATTAGTATAACTGCCATTTTACTGTCAAGTGCTGTAATTAAATGGTCCCAAAAAATAATTAAAAAGCCGGCTGCAAACTCTTCTTCCTGATTTACTTCTCTTTCATTAATTCCATATATTTTAATATGTATAGATGAGACTGCTGTCTTTCTTCGCTGCTTTGCTTCTGCAGGATTTTCTTGAGACTATCAGAAACAATGAAAGTTTTCATTCATTCGTTCATCTTCTGTAACCACTTGTCCTTTGAAGGGTCTGCTGGAGCCTATCCCAGCTGTCATCGGGCGAGGGGCGGGGTACACCCTGGACAGGTCGCCACAGAGAGACAGACAACCAATCACACTCACATGCACACCTACGGCCAATTTAGAATCACCAATTAACCTAATGATGAGCATGTATTTGGACGGTGGGAGGAAGCTGGAGTACCTGGAGAGTATCCACGCAGACACAGGGAGAACATGCAAACTCCACACAGAAAGGCCCAGTCGGCCCATGGATTCAAACCTGGGACTTTCTCACTGTGAGGCATCCGTGCTAACCACCTCTCCACTGTGCTGCCCTTGAAAGTTTTCAGTTTGTATGTATTATTCAATCCTGTTATTGCAGGCTTTTAGTGGGTGTTAGTTGTGGGAAAGTCACCTTGAGTGGGGGGTTGCAAATGGAAAACAGGTTTTCCATCTATAATCTGTTTTGCAACTTTTTCAAAATGCAAAGACACAAAGAGGTGGGTTTGGATTACCAATAGAATAACTCATACACATTGTATAAGTTAACATGCCAGGCATCCATATAGAATGAATATACCTGTGCTACCACTGCTACTGAACAAAATCAAGGCGTGCCCACATCATTATCACCATACCTGCAATGATGTCGTCCACTGAGCTCATTTTGAGCAGCACTTGTTGGATGAGGCCCACTTCGGTGCTCGTCTGCAGGTTTCGAACGCTTTTTCGGAGGATGGCGGTGAACATGCTCCAGATTTCGGCCTGGCAGGTCACGTCACAGTGCTCCAGCAGCTCCACCATGCAGCCGATGCTTTCCGCATCTTGGATAATGAAGTGAGTCTCCAAATCAAACTCGCCGCCCACCAACTGCAAAATAAGGTTGAACAAATAGTGAGAAAAGACTGTGTTTTTATGCCTTTCACATGCTGGTTAAGTAAATTCTGCCTTATGTTCTAGGGTGATGTAAACATCTTTTCAGAGATGTCCATGGTCACTACTCTGATGGTAAAATGGCTGCACCAGCCAGGACTGGAAGGAGTGAAGATCGTTTTTCCTACTACAGGATTTTGTTCAGAATTTAAGCGCCCGTGAAAATAAAACTGTCTGGCATTTAATGAAAAGCGGAGGGAAATGGAGCCACTATAGCCCCACTGCCCCGTTTAAATCACAAATGATAATTGCCATTAAGAAAGCAGAAAACAACAATCAATAACGCAGCTCTTCAAGTCCAAAAAGCGTGAAATTAGCCCTCTAAAGAAGTGCAGGGTATATACGGAGCGTACTGACAACAACTTGCTGGTGGGCAGCAAAGCAAGCAGGTGGAAAATGGGCCTAGATACCCACTGCACATTACTGTGATTGACAGGTAATAGCTTGGTGAGAGCAAAAGCAGCCTAAAGTAGTAGAAAGAGACTAGTCCATGGAGGTATAAAACGAGCCTCACCTCAGTTATCATCAGATCTTGGAGCAATTACGTTACAATGATGTGTGTCACTGGGCAGATAAAGTAAAACTGCACAAAAGCTAGTCGTTTCATTCTCTTTGGTGGTGTAACACACATCACTGTGCATTAAAAAAAAAAGAAATTCTTCACTAATCATTAATCTTACTATACACTAGTTTGCCGTGTTAAGAGTCCCTGCATCCAGATTGATTGTTAAAGGCGTGTAGATCCCAGCAGTGTAAGTGATGGAATGAATCTTAATCAAGAATACTCGCAGCAAGGTACAAAGTAAAAAAAATAATAAAAAATGAAAAAGCTATTGCCTGCATATTTTTAAAATCCTCCCTTATGCTGAAATTTAGCCTGAAATCCATCTTCATCAATGACACAGGGAGGAGAGGCATTGTTCAGTGAGGCACTAACAATAACACGAATTCACAGCGTGAAACTCCACAGTTTGGGGTGGTACAATATGCTGTCTGAGTCAGCTCAGTGGCTAAAATGTGCAGACGACTTCTGTCCAAATACAGTCACTATGTTAACTGGTATGGAAAAGCAACAGATGTGTGGAAAAGCTCGTTATCGGTACACAGACCTTCCTCAAAGCTAAACAGCTTTCTCCTCCAACCACCTGCCTAATGCCACAATGCCCGTCTTGCAGCAGATAGCGAAACGTTATACTCATTACCCAGTCAGCCTGGGTAATGACTGTTACATTTTGCAGTACAACAGCAGTTTGCGAACCAAAATCCCAGGTCAAGCCAAAAAGATCTGATAAAAAATACAAAGGAATATTAAATTGAATGGACACCTGCTGGTCACAAGTACAATCAAACGTTTTCTTACAACTGCAAACCATACATACCGTATATTTAATGATGCATGTAAACAGGAGATCAACCTAGGCACACTCAAAACGAAACTACTGACTGTTTAAGAAGATTGGCATGACTCCCATGGGACTCCTCAAAAGTGTTTTTTAAGCTCAATGCAGGTGGCTCTGGCCATCGTCATGTTGGCAGTCTCTGAATCCACCCAAATCCAGGGTAACTAAAATAATATGCAAAGGGGTGAGTTGTGATTGGAGCTGAGACAGGCTGGTGTCGCCTAGGCGTTCAGCTAGCAACCTGAGACAACATCCGCTTGTCGCTCAAAGCAGTCAGTAGTTTTCTGTAACCCCTTGTCCTCTGGAGGGTCTTGGGAAGGTTGGAGCCTATCCCAGCTGTCGTAGGGCTAACACAGAGAGACAGACTTACTCAAAGCAGTCACACCCTAAATAATGCTTTATTTTAAGCCTCTACATAGTTTAAACTAGTGAGCAATGCAAGTATTAACGTGATACAGTTGCCATCTCTGCTGTAAAGTTGGGCTCAGTAGGGATCAACTTGTAATTTGAGGAACAGCAGTTTTTGACTTCCATGTTGGCGTCATCTTTCAGCTCTGGAGGTTGGTTTGCAGTCAGCATCTCGAGTTTATTGGGCACTTGCCACATTGCATTCTTTCATCAATGATCTGTTTACCCACTACTGAAAAATGGTTGAAACACAGTCATATGTGACATAAAGAATACCAATATATCAACAGATTCATGATAAGGCTTTTTGCAGATCCAGAGGCTCTCCTGCTGCAGCCACCGTGACATTTATGCACCTACAAGAAGCCACGAAGTCTCGACCAGACCTCATCATTCTTCCGTGCCGCCGCCATTAATCACCCCATTCACAGGCATGTCACAATCCCGAGAAGTGGCGTAATTGCAGATTCAGATTCAGCGGAATAATTTTCACCCATTATGTTACAAGAGGTAAATAAAGACATTAAATCACTGATTACACACTTAATGTGTGGAGAGCAGAGTTTTTCTGAACTAGACAAAAATACAACAGAGCAAATCAATGCACTCTTTGAATACCACTTAATTTCTGTTCTGTAAACCCCATAATCAATGTAAATGATCAAATTCGGGGGCAAGGTTCTGCAGTCTGTTTTTATAATAATGTGAAACCTGTTAATGAATATTCATCCGACAATACATTCCACAAGCAGTCACATTAATTCTTACGATATGCAGCTGCTTGAGAAAGTACTCGGTCTGCATTGTAGGCTTATAAGAGTGTGGGGGTGTAGTGGTGGCAAGTGGTTAAAGAGGTCGTATTACGCTCATTTAGAGGTTCATAATTTCAAGTAAAGGTCTACATGGTTGAATGTTCAAACAACACATTATATTTGTGAGGTTGGGAGGCGTTTTTACAGAGCGAGCCAGATTGACAAGTAAGTTTTGGTTAACCTCCTCTCAGAGCTTGCCAGACCAAAGGAGAGCATTACGCAGATGTCAAACAGTGACATAGATAAGTAACGGAATAAAAGGCTGGACTGTAAGCTAGGCATATCAGGAAATTCGGGTGCCGTGGCTTTGGTTGGACAGACTGAATCACTTTGGCGTGTGCAGGTATAATCATCAGGGGATTATTCGGTGTGAATATGACGTGGTCGGACAGTGCAACTCCTGTTTTCTATTGATATTGATTCGTTTCTCATTTGTTGCATGAGAGATTGACAGACTGCTGTTGCCAGGCTTCCCTTAAGGAAACCATTGCCTAGACCTATTAGAACTGGTCCAAACAATTTGTCAGATTAGGATCAAATGACCACTGAAAATGACCACTCTGCTGGAAAGATGGAGAACATGCCAGAAAAAACTCAGTAACACTCCATTAATTAGGCCTTCTGGAGAGAATGGTGAGATGAATTTCATTAAATTAAAAAAGGCACATGGCAGCCTGCCTGGAGTTCACTTAATGACAGTAAACCTGACAGCCTGAAAGGAAAATATGCTGTTGTCTGCTCAGAAAAAATAAAAAGAAGACTGCCCTTAATAGCACGAGGCAAATCAAGTAGAAGCAATCAACACGGCTCATCATGAGCCGTTTGGAAATGGTTGCTGCATAACCAGTATGACAGAGGGACAGAGGGAACCTTAAACAAAGCTAAAAGCTGAGAGGTGGTTTCAAGGACACGTACAGATGACCTTAGCTTTAGGATCTCGCTTTCAGCATGACAATGACCTCTGAGCACCTCGGGGGCTTCGTGACAAGAGTCTGAATCTGTCCAGAGACCAAGGCACCGACCAAGGTCAGGAGATGAACCTGTGTGAAAGTTTTTAAGGGATATCTAAAGATTGCAATTCCACAGACTGTATCCATGCAACCTGTCAGGAGCTGAAGGGATATCCATAAAACAATGATGCAAACTGAACTGAAAATGTGGTAGATGGTAAGTACATTGATGACTTAGACTTTCAGACTCTCTGCAGCAGCCACAGCTCTCGGGAAGATTTACTGAATTTTCACTATTTCTATTGAAAGGTATTTGTGGTTTCCTTTGGTGTAGAATTTCAAATAGTTTCTTAACCAAGCTGAAGCTTATGGCTGTAAAGAGGTGTTACGTGTACCTACCTCTTACATACCTCCTCATGCTATGGTGTAATGAATTCATCAGTACTGCACGGTGCCGGCAGATGTGCTGCATGTCATTCCACTGCTCTGTCCCTCTTATTTCTTTTCTATCTTCCCCCAATCCAATAAAGGCAAAAAGCCCCCAAATTAATCTTGCTATCTGAAATCTCAGCTGTTGCTGAGTGACCTTAAGAGGTACAAATAAAATATGCCAGGTGATTTTTTTCCCCCACTCCCCCAAAAAAACCTGGATGCTGGAAAATTCATACGTTTCATATTCTTTCTGAATTCCTGCCGGCTCACCGGGACTCATCTACATTACTACAACAGCACGAAACACTGACAGTGAAAGAATGAGACTGCACAGCCACTAATTTATTTTGCGCCCGTCTCTGTACCCCTGATAATGTCTGATGATAGAAGACTGCTAGTCTTGGTCTGTTTGCCACAGTAAAGTCCGACGGCAGCTCAGTGCGCTGGTGAGACTGAGCTCCTCTGCGACATCCTTTCTCTCTGACAATGAGAGACGAGAGCACTATCAGTAACCTGCACAATACAACTCCTGCATTGTGCAAGACACAAGTGTCACAAATTCAGATGCAAATGAGTGATGCAATTTACTACAGCTTCTAGCGGGCTACTGCATAGACAATAATATCAATTAAAGTGCCATTGTTGTTTAATTCTGTACGTCCCTATATGGGACTTGAATCTATGAATTATTTGGGATTATAAGATTATTATATGATTGCATTTGGGAAAGTCTATATTTTATTCACTTGAAGTTTGGAGACTCGATCTAACCTAGTTAATAATTCCACATGCATGATGAGCTTCTTTTTATCCGCGTCTCACTCAAAGGGACAAATTGAAAAATGACGGGCTCTGACTGAAGTCTTTCAGATGCTACAAGTGTCTGAGGTCTGTGTTGCGGTCCGGGGAAAAAGACAACTTGTCAGTCAGCGTCAAGTGTCAACTCGAGCATTTATCACCGTCTTTGCACATTCACCCAGCCAATCTGCATTCAAGTAGCTTCCACTCAAACTCAAATGGAATTAAATCTTTTGACATTTCTTTGAAAGCACCATAATTCAACATCAAAGAGGCACGACGCCCTCGTGTGAACGCGCCGAGACGCACAAACGCACACGTGCTTGTTCACCTTTACAACAAATCTAAGCCATGTGGAAGCCCAGTGTAATTCAAATTCAGCAGACGACAGTTCGCACTCTCTGATGCAAGTACCCATGTGCTGGTTTAAATCTGTTTTTTGTTTTTTTTACAGGCAGTTGTGAAGCAAACCCATTTCCCCTATTCCCAGGAGAAGTCCCCACCAGAGGAGGAAACCTGCTTCCCGTAGCGATGGCTAATCATATAATTTCAATTAAGAATATCTGCTACGGATTATGAAGACCCCCCCAAAGCTCAGTGGAGCTGCGGGTCGATGATTTGCAAAACAGAAAAGGAAGGTTATAGAAAACAACACCATAATGTGAGGCAAGAGAGTTTCACCAATTAAATTAGGCTCCAACTGGTTGATATGCAGCTAAAGCTGGCAGATGTAGAGTTGAGTGACAGCTAGCACCTTTCACTGTATTAGCATAGACGCTCAGCGCCTAAGCTTCACCGTTGGTGAGGATCTAGTTTCACCTAGTGATGATGTCTTTCAGTCACCTTTGCACACTGGAGGATCACGGAACTGCTCACAAGCATATATGAGGCTAGTCGCGTTCACCTGGCTGACTTGCAAAGGATGACATCCTGTGATATTACTGAGCTGAGCTCGTTGTCTCTGAGGAAATGAAAGGAGCTATTTTAGTTTAACTGCGCTGAAAATACTGAAGCAGGTATTTGTTTTACAGTAGAGCAAAACCAAATATTTGTTTACTATGTGCTTAAGTCAGTTATTTACCCCCGAGGACGCCGTCTTTCGGTCCAACAGGCTTATGAGCCCTAATTAATAATGTTTAGTTTTGTTTTTGTTTTTTTTCATGTCCCGTAGAAAGAATCTCTCATCGCCACGAGGCACAGAATTAAAAGAGGTACATCTGAGCCCTCAAGAATCCATCCCTCCACTTTCAACTGCGTCTGATTAGGCCAGAGCTAGAGGCTTGCGGTCGCCATGGTGACCAGCAGCAGAGATTGAACTTGAGATAGTTTCCAAGGGAAGCCTACTGTGGCCACTAAATTGGGTGAAAATAAATAGAAGCGATGTCCTATTTACAAAGAGTGCTGAATTAGTGCCGTGAAGGAGCCTCGTAGTGTGCAGAGGAGGAACGGCCTCCCTCATACTTAAAAAAAAAAAGAAAAGAAATAAAATGACAAGTGTACCTGGTTCAAAGATGCATTCATCTAGTCTGTACACAGGAGCTGTGTCCATTTGAATCTTTTTCAATAGTGTGTTATTCCCCTAAAACCACAACAATTACTCTAAGCTTGGTGCTTGATTTGAGCTGAAATAAAATGCTAGAGGCGAGTGTTTATGAAACTTTGGCACACTAAGACAAATTTGATATTATGTTGTGTTGTTAACAAACAGCACTGCATTCACAAGAACAACATCACGGACGCCGTCAAAGGGAAAATATAGCGTAACTGGTTGGCTCAGAACTTATGAGACAGACTCTGGGAAGGTTCAGCTACGGAATCAGAAAAGCATAAAGCTCACTTTGACTTCGAAAACCAAAGCAGTCTAAGGGATAAAGTATGATGCAAAAATGTGGTACGCACAAGGAAAAGAAGGAGGAACAATGAACTGACCACTCTGCAGCTCTTGGCAGCAGCACCAGGGGGAGTTAAACACAAAACACAACATTCATACAGAATACTTTAACTTTCCAACAACTCTGCTCACTTCTTAAAAGTCAACTCCATAAAAAGGGAAAAAGTACTTTAAAGCAGCAATGAGGCAGATGAATGTGTTTGATCTGTTGGAGAGTAAAATACATAAAAGAGAATGATATGCAATGACAACAAACTTTTCATTAAACACTAGAATAAATCACTTAAGATTTAGAACAAACACCCTTTTTAACATGAATCATAATAAAATGATTTTAATACGCCTGTATTTTGAATAATGTATCATAAAATACTGAACAGAAACGTAAAAAGCATTCAGTCTGCAAGCCATCTATTCATACTTGTTGTTTGCAGTATTTAAAAAAAAAAAAAAAAAACATAACTGAAAATCAATTTAAGCACAAAACTAAAATTATGATTCTTCAGATATTTAGTTTGCATGGAAATAGATGAAAGAAAATACTGCATGGCAACCAACTCATAAAGCAACTATGAAAAAACTGTGTACGTAAATACATATCCTGCATATCCTGAACAGTAAGCTGGTCTTTCATAGCATTTAGTTTCCAGGCTTTCCTGAATGTGCAAATGCCAAAATGAATGACTTTTAGAAAACTGTTATGAAGACAGGATGCAAACAATACCGTGCACTGGAACAAAATGGTACTGTCACTGCAGGGAATGAGTCTAAAGAGTTGCGCTGGAAGCCTACTCAGGGCCATTCTTTCTTTAGTTTGAAAATGTCACCAAAATAAAGGTCAAGCCATTTGAGGTTGGAGGGGGGAGTGTCAAATATGTAAGAAATCAGTTTATTGCTTCTGTGGTTCCATTGAGTTTGATGAATGGCCTTCACATCAAGGCTGAACTATGCTAATGACCAGGCTAATGCCCCATCTACCCACTCGGCTTCACTGATGAGTTAAGCACATGGCTGCGGACTGGCTGGAAGTGAGAAAATAATTATTCTTTCTCCCTTTAAAAGTCAGTAATTGTCTAAAGAACACAGGGAGATGTCCGTGTGTCCCCTTGTTTAGTCCTTCAATTTATAATCACGAGCGAAACTTTAATGACAGAAACTTTAATGACGAAATAAATCGATGCTGTTTTAATAAATAATTTGGGCAGTAATTGGCCTTTTCCCATTGTTCTTTGAGCAGCAGTGATGTCTTTTTAAACAACGGGGCACAGTGAAAGGATTAAGTTGCCTTACTGGGAGGTTGGACATGTGCAACCTGTGGTGTACAGCTTTTCATCTAATAGATCACTGTGGCTGCTCCTTCTTGTTCCATTACTCGTCTGTCGAAAAAGGACCATTGCATTTTCTCTGCATCTATTGCGTCACAATAAAAAGCCAACTCGTGTTTTGCCAGTTAAATGCTTTTATAGTGAAGCTGCAGCAGAAGGAAGTGCTCAGTTTGAATTAGCAGCAATCTCTGATTTAC
>JASGAT010325391.1:0-10724 GCA_030220025.1 Chelon auratus | reverse complement strand
CAATCAACAACATAACAAATAAAAATGTTCTTCCTCCTCTCCCACAATACAGTGCACACATGTATGAACCTACTCTACTGTATGTGCTTTGACTGGGGGGAATCTTTTCAGTGTGACACATTTTTATTCGGTCACAGGATATTTACAGATAAGCATGTGCTGAGGTCAACCAAGGGTATTATTTTTCAGGATGGCACAACAACTACACAGGCAAGAAAGGGGTGGGTCACAGCTGATAGTCCTGCATTTAGGTCCAGTTATAACCGCTGACTCATGTTTCTCGAGGATTTCATTGCACCCCTAAAAAAAGTCCCCATGCGGCTGTCTGGGCCAATCAGTCAGTTGACTTATAAACTGTGTCTTCAGAGGGATCCAAAATAAAGAAGTGAGAGGAGGATGGGGTGCTGGCACGTTGGGAGCTTGATTTAATCCCAGGAAGTCTTTCCTCCTCTGTGCTGGTACCTAAATATAGGGGTATCAAGTTTCAAGCATACTGTAACAACCCTAGATACTGGGTTCAACCTTTGTTTAGGTCATGCAGTGCACCATGTGCTGCCTTGTAGGCTTTACATCTAGCTTTTAAAACTGCTTTTAGAGCTGATTTCTGCACATTTTGTGTCAGTACGCACACGAAAAGGCATATGGGAGGTAGCAACCCCTGTACTGTGCACATCTGTGGAGTGGCATAAATGAATAAATACTTCATCAGTCTGCCACAGACTCATATTTGGACAATAATGCACGACTTCAGTCTCATGTCAAGTGAAATGAAAAGGAAAAGTTGGCAGACAGCGAAGGTCAGACTGCTGAGGACAACTTGGTTATTTTGCAACTGTCTATTTTTTGTCTGTTGGTTTTGGCTTACAGTATGAGTTCTGGATGACGATAGAGGACCATGAACGCAGTGTGTGTGTGTGTGTGTGTGAGAGAGAGAGAGAGAAAGAGAGAGAGAGAGAGAGAGAGAGAGAGAGAGGAAAAGTCATAAAGGGAGGATGAGAACTTCAAGGTTTGAGAAACAAACCTGTACATACACACATTCGCGGGCTATCAGTACAATGCCTGAACTCACTTGTGAGTGACTAAAGGCAAACTTTACTGTGATTCCCATAAATCCACCACTAAGGCAAATGGTGGCTGCATTATCTAACACACTGAAATACAATGCAAACAACATACCCTCACACACTACCCTAGACAGGTCCTGTATAAGATCTCCAGACAGCAACCTTGAACAAAGGACATCAGCTGTGAAAGAAGCTCAAAAGCAGATGTCTTCAGGAAGGAAACTTACTACCACATAAACACGTGCAAACACATAAAAATACACAACACAAATACAGTCCTGTTCATCTCTTGCACACTGCCAGACCACAATATGCCCTGTGCCCTTCACATGCCCCTGGCACCTTGGAAAAACACAAACACAAATATACTCTGCTTTTTGGTTTTAGCAGACTGTGCTACTACAGCAACAAACCCGAGTCCCATGCCAGTTAAAATATTTCTCTATTTTACACGTACAGGCCATGGACAGTAACAACCCATTAATATCATTATATTTTTTAAAATATTTCCTCATAGCATTTCTTCTTGTGCCAATTCTGGCCCTCAGTGTGACAGTGTACCTGCTGGTTCAATAAGATAACTGCAGCCTGTCTTTCACAGTGTTATTTTAACTGCCAGTGTCTCTCCTTTAACTACCTAGTGTTTCATGTTCTTATTGCAAAAACAGGTTGCAAATTCTTTAAAATTTTCTTTAAGAAAGTGTTGCTGTTTAACTGTTATCACTAAAGTCCTCTCATTCAACTCTTCATTGCTAATGCATGCATTTGACATTATGTCAGTTAGTTGATATGTTACTGCACTTTCTACACTAGTGCATTCTCTTATTATAGTAGTAACCCGGTTTTTGAAAATGTATTTATTTATCTCTGCAATGCGGAACCCAGACACAAAAGCCAATTGTGGGAAATATTTTGGTGCTCAGTCCCACATACAAATGTGCACGTGTGAAACAAGTGCCCAGTGTGTTCCCTTGCTCCTCCCCCACCCTTTGTCATTCTATCTCACTTACACATTCATTCTCTCTCACTCCCTCTCTCTCTTGCTCTGTGTGTCAATCTCACTTCTCACACTCAGTCCTGGTGGCATTGTTAATTGACAGGCTTCACTAAGCACGTGCAATGCATCAGAAATAGGACAGAAAGTGTCAAACATGAAAAGTAATTAAATGGAATGAGAGCTTTGTATTTTCTACAACAGTATTTTCTAATTCATTGCAGCGTTGTCCCTTCCAATAAGCACTGGTGATTTACTGTATCTAATTACAAGTAATAACACTGAAATACAAAATTGTCATTTAAATGTGGGTTAAAGGTTTTGAAAATAGCCATGCCAATAAACTGTCTTATATAGCAAAAGAGAATACAACAAAGGTCGACATAAAAGAAAAGACAGGCATACAGAGAGTGAGAAAGGAAAACACGGCACAAACAGAACAACAGACAGAGTGAGTAAACAGGGGTGATACTGGAGGATATGTGCTGCTTGCTGAGTGGATTAGCTGAGTGAAATCTTGCTCTGACTCATACCACACTTGCCTGTTATTATGCATCTCCCTTGTGTGTGAGTGCTTGTTGTGTGTTTATGCATGTGTGTCAGATACTGCCAACACAATGATTGTGACTGTGACTGTATGAAATAAAGTTAGTGAAGTGTTAAAGAGAAAAGGGACTTTATTAGAATGTAGTGTAAAGTTAGCAGCTAATGATACAGGTCATGCCAGAAGGCCCCTCAAGTAGTATATTTGGATGTGTGTGTGAGATATACAGACAGAGAGAGAGAGAGAACGAGAGAGAGAGAGAGAGAGAGAGAGAGAGAGAGAGACTGTGTGGTTAGCTAAGCAACCACTAGAAATGAACTGAAGAGAAACTACAGTAAAATGAACAGTACTACTGAAAGCACAAGTGTATGTTGGGGTTACACGGGGACACGACATATGTTAAAAATAGAAACAGAGTGAGAGTATAGTTTGAATCAAAGCCAATCACTAATCTGAACTGGAAAGACACAATGTATATGAAATCTATAGAACCCTATCATCACCTGTAAGTCAGCAGACCATGAACCTATGACATAACGTTCAGTGCTGTTGGCCTGCTGCTTCAGCTTTGTCTGGCAGGTGCATTTCCTCCTTTCTTTGTTTTTCCCTTGCGATCCCTTCCCTAAGTGATTTACCAGTTCACTGGAAATGATCCCTCTCCACGTCTCTTTCCACACATCCTCTAAACCCATCATCTTCAAAACCCCACGGCTGGATAAGATGCCCAGCCTGCACATTCCCCAGTTTGTGCTCTGGATGTTGTGCTTGTGGCAATAGTAATGTTTTATTGTATTATGTAATAGCTTCAAAATGATTAAAACAGGCTGGCCTGAGGTTTGTGCAGGCACACTTGGGTCCATATATGAACAAGCCCAGCCGTTCAGATGAGTGAACGCACACGTACATACACACATATTGATATAGTTCTTTTTTTTTTTTTTTTTCTTCCAGTCAGCCCACTGAGGCTTGGGAGAGAAAACCCCAGAGAGCACCATGTTGTGCCACAGCACAAGAGTTGGACTCGCGTTTGTCAGCATAACTACAGCCCAGGGAAAACCCTGCCACATCCACAGAAAACACAAGCTGGAGCTATAGACAGGAACCTCTGCATGCAGTTTTCCTGTATATTATGGCATTGTGTAAGAAGCAGTACAATAAGCAGTAAGCAGAACAATAAGTGTTATTGCTAACATCTGAGAGTTTAGTCGTAATGTTTTTGTCATTTTTTGTCATTTTGTTTAGAACAGCTCCCTGTCAGTTTGTGCACCTATCATGTTTCAGTTGTGTATGCACGCAGCATGATCTATTACAGAGCTGTAAAAAAAGATATGTTAGTGGCTTTTCTACAACAGTCACTGCTGTAAAGTTATTTCAGTACTTCTACACATCAATCCCTGATGTCTCATCAGCCCATCTCTCCATCTCCCACAGCAGCAACTAAAGCATGACTCATGTGGGTCTCAGCTGCTGGTGAGGGCAGAGGGGAAACTATTTGAGAGATGTTCTCATTCCTTCTTTCTCTTCATAAAAATGAGAGGAGGGTTGGTTTTGTTGTTGATTGTAGGTAATGGTGAGACAGTAAAAACAAAACATGGACATATAAACATACATTTGCACAGAAGCTATCATGGTTATGCACGAATGAAACAGACTGAGTGACAGGTCTAAACTTTGCATGCAATTCATAAGCATGGTTAATTATCCCTGTTGACTCAAGTCAGCCAAACGATCATAGGGCACATGAGCCAAAGCCACAGGTGGCTACCAAAACAAAGAGTCAAGATGAGTAGTATGTGAAGCTGAGCTGAGTAAATATAGATGTAGGGAACAGAGCATGCCGGCCCGGGAAAAGAAAATCTTGCAGGGGGTTAATGTCTGAATTGAACCAGTAGGAAGATGATAATGGGGACAAAAGGACAATAAACTATGCCAGTTTAAAAAGTAGTTGGAGCACGTTGGCTAAGGGTAGCACACAAACAGTATTAAGGGCAGTATGCCAGCAAAACCTAATAATGGGCCTGTTCAGACCTTGCATTAAGATCCAATCTGGGCAATGCGATCATGTAAAAGACAGGTGTGCACCACCAGGATGCATTGAGGTCGCTTTTAAGAGAACCTATCTCTGACCACATTTAGGGGTAGTTTGGGTTGCATGTGTCTACATGTGTCCACATGTGTCCGCATTTCTTTGGTAGTCTAAATGCAATGTGTCCTGGATTGCATTAAAGACCACCTATACTCAAAAGGGGTGCTCCTGCATCTGCACAGTTTTGCCTCATTCATTCAGAAAACACACACGGACGTTATTATAAATGATAGCCTGAAAAGGAAACAGCAGCAGGAGTGATGTTTGTTCATTTGTAATGAGAGCCAATTAATTATACTCTGTCATTGTAGTAAGAGTTTACAAATGACAAATTACAAAAGTTTCAAATTTTTATCTAAGCACATGAGTGTAATTCTGTGTTATTACTGATGTGATCATGTTGATGTATGAGGAGCTGTGTGTGGTTAAGTTTTGTATGTCCTCATTTACAAATGTTTTTATTTACCTTCATCACCAGAGATTACAAATTGGAGTTATAATCTGAGTTTTGTGCAGGTCTAACCAATGTCAGGGTGGAGATCAGTAAATAATGACTTAATATGGAGCACACACATAAAACATCACTGTTCAGAGTTCTGGAGCAGTGGTAGAGATCCATTAGAAATAACAGCTGTTAGAATATTCTACTGTGCCCCAGGTGATGTCGGGGTTTATTTACATACAGAGTGCAAAACAGAGATCAGATCTGGAGACGCATTTAGAGACGCATGTTAATGCCGGGTCTGAAAACACGTATCTAAAGCTGGTCACATGTGATCAGATAACTCAGATCAGATCTTAATGCAAGGTCTGAACAGGCCCAATGTGTCTGGACAGTGCCACAGATGTCCTATACTGCTGACCCCTACCAAGTATTATCATGTATTATCTCCCTGTCACACCATGCCATTACCAGGCCTTATCTCCCACAGCAGGGGGACACTGAACAGTAAATCGCTGTTAAGACCAGCTGTAGTCATCTCTTTTTGCAGCATCTTCAGGCCACGCTGCTGTCACTACCACTACAGCCCTGTCAGTAAATCTCCACTAAGAAGTGACTTCTTCTTTGTCACTTGAGATTACCCTGTCAATTAGAATATATTTGGAAAGATCTTGATTTGCGTAACGCTGATGCCACCAAATCCTCAAAAGATCTCTTCCATAGTTTTAAATACACTCACTATAAATCACTATAAATCCCTGTTTTTGTGTAAAGCCATATTGCCATTTTTATCCAGTTAAAGCAAGGTTAAAACATACAACTGTAAGTGACGATTTTGGGAAACATGAATTCATTAAATTATGAAGTGTACTACATAAATGCAATAATAAAGGCACAAAGGATTTTTTAGAGTCACTGATTTGTTATTTAACAGCACTTCAAGAGAAAAATGTCAAACTTCACTCCACTTCAACCTCTGGACCCTACCTCTCCTTTACTATACTGCAGGGGGTGATTAGAGATGGATAATGGGGCTGCAGAAATTCAAAAGTATAGAAGCCAATTTTTTTTTTTTTTTTTTTTAAAGGGGCTAAATTCCAGAGCTCAGTGGATTGAACAAGCTCCAAAACACATGCGAGGTCTTTTGTTCTCTACTCCGGCTCTTTTGTTTCACCTGCTGTACCGCTCATTACCGGGAGCTTTACCTGTCAGATAGCATACCCTCTCTATATTTGATCACATGAATTACTGGATGTTCTTTCGCTTCAGGAGTGGCTGGGAAATTAGGGCACATGTGAAACAGCACCTTTTGGAACAGACACACTTTCTGTTAAGTATATGCTGTTTAATCACTGTACAAATGACAAAATGATAGTTTATACTCAGCAAATTTAATTGTTAAGGTTTATTATTTACTGAGCACGTTTATTCTCCCATGTGAGACAATTATTACAGTTAATGGGGAAAAAAAGAAGTTAAATTACACATTCTTTTCCATACTATGAACTCTTACTGTTCTATCTTTCTCTATCAGTTTTTTATTGTGTCCCTTAAATCCTTTAAATCTCACATTTAGTAAGTACAAGTTCAACAGTGGGCTGCCTTCCTCACATTTTTCTGTGCTGTCAACACTTTCTAAAGATAACACCTCCATTTCCCTCTCCCTCTCCTGTCTGCTGTGATGCACAACAACATACTGCGACAGAGACAGCTAAAATTAACCCTTAAACAAGAAGTTCTGATTGGCCCTCTGATGGGACAGGAGAGTAAGGGAGCGACTGAAAGAAGAGGTGGGAATATAGGAAAAAGGGCATGTGAATAGATAGTGAAAGACAAAAGAACAAATGAAAGAGGTGGAAGTACAAGGGAAAATTATGATGCTCATTCCACACTGAACCTTGTTAACCTAAAACTGAGGATGCTCAGGTCAGCATGATGGATGAAAAAGACAAAAAAATACCTGATTTCCCAGCAGGACTCAGGCCATCTCACTAAGTGTTGACACTGTAAAAAAATGAACGCCATGACAGTCCCTCAAAAGTGAAGGCAAAGCCTGTGGAGCTCCCCCTAGTGGTTGGCTGCAGTATAGGTCATAACCCAAGCCACACAATAGAACTTAGGCCAAATTAAAACACTAAAATATGCGTCAAATACATTTTTTAGGCAACAGAATGCTGAAGTATGTTCAAGAGTGAGTTTTTCTGAGAAGGTTTGGTATTCACACAAGATGTGACATCATGATGACAGTTGCCATTGAAAACCTTGAAACGGCCCTGTAGGAATGTGAAAGTAGTATTTTTAGGAAAAAATAAAATAAAAAAAATAATACAGTGCATAATCCAACATTTCTGTGTAACTAGTGGGGGTAGAACAGAACGCAGGATTAATTAAACGTAAACGACATTGAGTCTGGCGAAAGTGTGGGCAAGTCATCGATAACGCAGACTCTTGGGAAGTACTGCCCAGGCTCAGACTCCAAACTTGCAAGGTGGCAGCGTCCGTGTTCCCTGGATACTGCTGTTAGTTTGGCCAGTGGGAGGGAGTGGAAATGCATTGTCCATTTTTCTACAGTCTATGGTTGAGATAATTAAGGGCCTCTCACTGAACGCAGAGTAGTGCTTATACCACCAATCAAAGTCACCGCTTTGCTGACAGTGCCAATGTGTCCTCCTTTTCATACACAAGAGAAAAACTCATTAACTCACAAACACTGTCACACCCTCACTCACACTTACATGCTTCACAGAGCTTCCTTGATCCCAAGCTGGCAAGCCTGCATGTAATTTGATCTTTCCACAACAGAACCAAGAAATGCCCAGGAGATCTGTGTTTCCCATACGCATTTTTCTCACCCTTCCTTCCCCGAAAGAAGACCAGTGTATGACTTAAGAAGGTTGCAAACTCTAAGGTGTCACTAATTTCTGACCTTAATCAAATCCTGATGCCAGTCAAACATGAAAGCTGGTGAAGCTAGAAAGATTAAGACAGTTTTAAAAGAAACTTATCTATTCCTAACACAAAATGTTATTCTCACAACTACTTGTGAGACAGACACTTAAGTCTGTACGCAATCTGCATCCTTGTATGCGACAGACTTTTCATTCAGTGGATAGTCTGCTGACTATTACTCAGGCGATTTGAGGGTCAAGGCCTCGGAGGATTACAGAATGTTATAAACAGGTTGAACAGCTGAGGCGACACCGAACACACTAAAGTGAATGGATCGCTCAGACTCACTTAAGCTTTCTGATTATATGCCTGTTTAATGCGGCAAAATTGCACACCGCCATTTTAGATACCAGCTCCAGTCGAGATTTGGTTGCTGTTTAGCATGTATGATATGCTTAATGAAATCTGGACTGTGGTCAGTATAGCACGAATAATCCACTTATGGCCTTAAAAAGGAATTCCATCTCATATGGGGATGATGCAGTGCCTTCTTGCTTGTTTTATAAGAAGTTGTCCATATTATGCTAAAAGGGACAAGCAAATATAACCCAGCACTGGTTTTCTTCAAAATCATGGGAATATGTGTCATAAGAACTTGTCTGCGTGTGTGCGGGTTTGTTTATTACATATGCATGGGCGTGAGAATTTTTTTAGCTCAAGCCACTTCCCACTCATTTGCTCAGGCCCGCTAGAGGATGACTAGGAAAAAATGTGGAGAGTTCATGTGTTCAAATGGCAGCAGGTGTCTCCCGAACCTTGTTCTGTTTTCATCTGTTTTCGAGCAGAGTACGTTTCAAATACCCCTGACCCTGGGACTTAACAGAGCTCTCATTCTGACAGATGTCCATCATAATCTGCTAAAGGTGGGGTCATGTGGGACATGTCCAGTGGTTGGTCCCTAAGACTGGTGAAAATGAAACTGTAATTTAATCACTTAATATGTATTCATTTACTGAAACTGATTCTATAGCATAATCTGCTTCATTTATTTTATGCTTTATTATAACTTTAGACATTCTTTATTATAGCACGGTCAGTCGTGTCACTTGTGTAAAAAAAATATACCATAAAAATAATAACAGATGTGCACGTTTCCCCTCTTTAACACCCTATGTCCCACTGACCTTTCACCCCACCTTGTTCTCAACCAATCAGAGACAAAGATTCTAGGATCCAGAATTAGCACTGCTATCACTGGCATGGGGAATGCTTACCATACAGACAAGTCATGGAGGGAGAATGGAGGTGGAGGAAAGAAAGTAATGGAGGGTGGAATAATTTGAATGTCTGTTTTGACAGGTTTTTCCATACAATTACTGTACAAGACTTACAGTAGGTGCAGCGCTTCAAAAAACAGTTGAAAAACAATATGCTGATAGTCTACTGCTGTGGAGAGAAAATATACTGAATGGGTCTGAACAGAAGAGAGAGTTGTCTTGAATTTGGTGACTGACTACACAATGGCATGTTGTGTTGCCTTATGGGTAGTTTGTAGCAATAATGTTGCAAGGCATTAAGCTAAAACTGGTTGGCCCAGTTTAATTTGCTGAAGTATATGAAAAATAATTTTACATGTTTTCCTGCTAGAGAGTAAACTATTTTACAACAAAATGAATGTGGGAGAAAATCCAAAAAGGCCAAATCAAGCAACCAAAGGCTACGACTGTCACAGTGATGTGATCAAAAAGACTATCTGTCCACAGTAGCTCAGTAAGGTGGCTACATCCACTGAGAAAGTGAACCACCAACATAAGTCTGACTGAGCAGAAATGTTATCAGTAGCCATATGCTGTCCATCGAGTAGTTGTCACTCAAAACCACAAGTAAGAACACCAAATTTTAAACCAGTCCAACTTGATTGGGTTGTTGAGGTCAAGAGATCACACGAAGATCGCATGACAGTCTGTCTTTTCAGGCTTCTAGCAATACACTTGCTTGGCGGGGATCAGTCAGCACCAAGTAAGTAACTACTGGCAGCTTAGGTGTGTTTTAGGTGTGACAACAGTCACCCTTAAAAATGACTTTTATGTGCAAATGTTTCTTTCAAAGACACCAAGATCCTAACCACACAGCAAACTACAATGACAAGTACAAACTGCGGTGTTTCCTCTTCTGTGCCCTCTTATTTCATACATCATGTGGTTAATTGATCTGATTTGATTAAAGTTAGCCGGAGATAGATTTGAAATTGAGGACACAGACCAACATTGTCCTGTGAAACAAACCATCATCAAACCAGTTTATATGTAATTTTGAGCTGACCAACTGTCAGATGAACACGGGCAAGTCTAGTGCTTGGGCTGTCGGGCACGAATGGAGTGTTAGGAGGGTAATTACGACAAGTCTGTATATAAGTGTGATATGTGTGATCTACAAGTTATCTTCACCTGGGGTAGACAATGGTCAACAAGAACTACATGGATGATGTTCTTGTCTGTGTTCTCATCACAAAACCAGCTGGATGTTTATCCAACATGTCCTTCAAATGATAAAACATCATGATAAAAAGTGTTGGCTGTGAGATGCCATGTTGCCCTTCAACTTAAAGGGGTCCTAGAACACATTTTTTTGACCATTAGGAATTGATCTTTGAGCCTAACTAATGGCATATGTAAATTTGTGGGGCTGAAAACGCCCCAGGAGCA
>JASGAT010325368.1:0-13068 GCA_030220025.1 Chelon auratus | reverse complement strand
CATCCCCAGCAGGATGCAGCCTGACACAGACACACACACAAAAACACTTTAGGAACAACTAAAAAAAACATGAACAACAGCACAAGGTGTTGACCTGGCCTCCAAATTCACTAGATCCCAAACTGATCAAGTATCTGTGATGATCCACAAACACCCCTCCCCTCAAAGGCCCCCCCACTAACAACATCCTGTTGCCAGACACCACAGACACCCTCAGAAGGCCCATGTCCGTTCTGTGATGTACTGTTTTGGAGGCACAAGGGAAACCTACACAATATTAGGAAGGCGGTCATAATGGTATGCCTGACCTGTGTACAATATAACAGTTTAAATTAGGCTGGGTAATACTGGGATCTGTGATTGGTCCACACAAATGATATCTCTAACAAATACAGGAAAATAAAAGTAGGAACGTATCAACCGAATGCTCCAAATCCACGAAGAACCGATGAATGAAAGTCATTTTGTCATCCTTTGTCTACGAAGAAGGGAACAAACGAAGGCCTTAGGGCCTGGTCCACTTATTGTGCGTGAACTGACACATAAGTAGGGGAATATGGGTGTTCCCCTTCCCAGAGGTTTAAGATGTCAGGGCTGTGCGTGATTTGGTGTGGAGGGCCATTGTCCCGAGTGGGGTGGAGGAATTAAGACAGCGGTGGAGAAGGCTGCTCCAGGACAGTGACAGACGAAGAGACGGAGAGAGGGTCCGGAAGAGGTGAGTTTGTGCTTTCTCCACCACGACGGACAAGGACACGGACACGGGCAGGACCAGGAGACGGGGAAATATGAGGTGAGTAGAAATCTCTGCAAGTATAATCTATGCTTGCAACTGTAAAAAAGCGTAGAAAGTGTTTTTATTTGCTGTGTTTAACAATATTTGTCATTTAATTGAGTTGTTAACAGACTTAAAAGTCCATGGAGTTAGTGTACTGTGTCATTAAGTACTAATTTAAATTCTCCTATCTTCTTGCCATTAAAGGCTAACGTTTACACTGAACAACAATTTTACATTTTGGGAACCATTCCTAAAGAGCGCTGATGCCAGGGAACGCTTAGCTTAGCTTAGTTTAGCTTAGCTTAGCTTAGCATAAAGACATGTAGGGTATACTACAAGCTCAGCTCTCTCCAAAGATTAAATAATTCTACCTAGCAACATGTCTAAAGCTATTTCTCACAATAAGAGTCACTTCAATCAATTTGTGAAAACCATAATTTGCAGTATGTGTTTGACAGATTGTTTTGTCAAGTGTTGTTATTTCCTAGAATCACAGCAGCCGAACAAAACATGGGAAATCCATCATTTTTTTCCTTGAGGCTATGAGTGTTTGGCATCAGGTTTGATGGAACCTGTCCTACCCATCTCCTGTCCCGTAACTGCAATGCCCTCAGGGAGGCTCGATATGATTTACAGTAGGCGTTCTTTTATTTCTATAAAAGGAGTCTCTCTTTCTATTCATTGTCTACCCAGAACCTTCTCTGTATCTGCAGACAATAGCGCTGCAAGACCTGAAGGGACCCTTGGCATTTACATGGAAACCCAAGCACAACAAACAGGAGCTTGTTTTTATTATTCTCATAATTCGGCTCAGTGGCAACCTCCCATTTCCCGTTGAAGTACTTTGGAGGCTGAGGGGGAAACCGTTTTGTAACCGAGCGCTACTTGTGTCTTTGAGCCAACATCAGTTCCCACAAAACACATTGGACATGTTCTGGGACGACTGATGAGTTACTGGAATAATTATAGCGACAAAATTTCAGTTTTAGTTGTCGTTTCTATATCAAGCCACTTCCTTCAGTGTTCGCAGCAGATGGTTTCTGACTTGAATCCAACCCATAGACGAAAATAATTCACTCAAGCATGACTGTAGTTAGTCCTTGAATTAACATAAAGTCCGTAGTACACGTTGGATTCATTTAATAAGGCTCGGACGCGGTAAAAAGCTGTTAGCATCCAAAACTGCTCACACTGTCTAAATCACAGCACACACCTGAATCAAACAAGAGCGCACACCTGTCTAATCACTGAGAACAGCAGCGTACGTTACCAGGCATCAGACATGTGCAAAAAGAGGAACAGTTCACTTAAAACTGGAAAGCTTGACATCCTGATTCAACATGGACGAAGCACACTGTAAAACGTTTCAAGTTCACCTGCTGCCTTAAAAATGTGAAAAAACTCAACTTGAAGAAAACCTCGGTTTCAACTCAAATAGTTATAACTAATAATTATTTCTTGTTTTAACTTGATGCCATGAGTTAAAACAACTTCATCTAGTTTAATCTCATTTAATCCCACTTAATCGGTCACAGTCATTAACTGAAAATATGATAAGAGGCTGCAAATGAAGAAACAAGCAGTTACACACAGTTATAATGCATGCTTTATAAAAGGTGATGGATATGTTGGAAGGAATACCAAATTTAACCTGATAATTAATATTTAATGTCACTGCAGCCCTCATTTCTTATTTGGTAGTCGTCTCCAGACTCTATGGGCTCTGGGTAATATGCAGGTAACAATTTGGCAAAACCAATTAATTCAACACAGCAGGTCAATCACACCCCCACCGTAACTAGGAACCAAAAGTCTCCGACTAAGCGAGTCACAGATAACTTCTGAAATGTTAAACGTGAATAACATTCAGGAACATCAGTTATTATTGATTATTGATCTAAACTTGCTATTGTGAGTTTATTTGACAAGATACAATAAGTTTTCATCAATGGATAATGTAACCTACTTACATTATCCATTGATATTTTATCTTGTCAAAATAACTCACAATACCAAAAGTCATTTTGAGTGGAGCACACTAATGTTTTTGTTTCTACTTAGATTTCTCATCCTGACGTCTAATGTCAGGTTTTAAAATTTATGTAAACTTCAGACAGGTTTGACTCACATCTTGCCAGAAATGATTCAAACATTTATTTTATTTAGGCCGTTTAGAGAGGAGGAAATTAAAATCTGATCAACCAAAAACAGCACAGATGGAATTCATTCCTGGCAGGAAACAGCTTCTAAAAGCAGCCATCCATCACGCTTATGGTGCCAGTATTTCTGCTGATGTTGTAGTACTGTGGTTTAATCCTCTTTTGTAGAGCCTTGTTTCAAAGGTATCATCATATTTTAGTTCTGTCTAATTAAAAAATGCAAAAATTGCAGCAGCCTCTAGATTTCCCCGTTTTCAAATAAAAACACCCTTCCTCCTCCTCCTCCACTTTTTTAGGCATGAGATAAATGACGAAACTCACAAGAAGTCAAGACAATGGATTACTTTAGAAGTTTAGAAAACTTATTAAATTGAGTTAAATATCAAAATCTTGTCACAACGATTGGAGTTAAAGAGAAGAAAAACATTCACATAACTTTATGGGGCTGTAATATTTTACAGTGTAGGAGAAGTTAACTTCTAAAAACACTTATGGAGAAGAAGTGGAAGCGGTTGCAAAAACCCTATGACCCATAATGGTTTGCAGATTTCTTTTAAGGTGACGTAACATTGGTTACTCATGGTTACAACACGTTGGGTTTTGGAATTTTTAAAAAATATTCTTCGGGCTTTGCAGGATTGATTTTTATTATATAATTAATTCGTTATCAGTTCCTGCATTTTATTCACAGGCTTAACATTTCATTAGTTATCTGTGACTTGCTTCGTCTGTAGTTTGGTTCCTACGTACGGTGGGACAAATAGGGGGGTGTGGTTGACCTGCTGTGTTGAATTAATTGGTTTTGCCAAATTGTTACCTGCATATTCTGGAGTCTGGAGACCACTACCAAATAAGAAATCAGGGCTGCAGTGACATTAAATATTTATTACCAGATTAAATTTGGCATTCCTACCAACATACCCTTCACTTTTTATAAAATATACATTATAACTGCGTGTAACATTTCTTCATTTGCAGCCTCTCATCATATTTTTAGTTAATGATTGTGAGCGATGAAGTGGGATTAAATGAGATTAAACTAGCTTTTAATTCTAAGGAATATTGCGCACATTTGGAAATGAAGGAAGAGCAGAATTACAGTAAACGACCTCTTTGGGCGGGCGTGTCATGATCAGAATAAAGGTGTCTCTGTGTTCCACCGCCCATTACAATAGACACACGACCATTGTACGGTGGGATGAAAGTAGGCCGGGGAAACACAAGGTACATAAAAAATTTTAAAAAACTGGGAAAAAAGATAACACACTGTGTAATTGGGTCAAATCAAGGTTTTACTTCTTTTTCTTTTTAAAGAACACAAGCGGATGACATTTCAGACTTCATAATGCTACATAATCCTCCAGGTGCATGTTCCTGTTACACACTCACTTGCCAGATCATTAGGTGAGGTAGTGAAAAGGGTGAATGCATTCTGCTCTAACAGTCCTGCACCTAATCCTCCTTCACGACCGCAATAGTGTTCAGTTTATGTTGAGTCAGAAAGGTGGTGTTGTTTTCATTTGCCAAACTGGCAAGTGAGTAAATGGTATATTTTGAGAATGAATTACACCTGAATCTGTATGTAGCTACTAAGATAAAAACAAAAACATTCCAAGGATATAGAAAGCCCTCAATGTTTCTGAAAACCTAATTTTATTATCTTCTGCCCTCACAGGTCTCCACTCTTGTGGCTGTTGAGTCTATTTGCAGTGGTGAAATACAGCTATGCAGGTATCCAACTTGTGTTGAAGGGTTAACCCGCAAACAGCACGTTCTCCAAACACATCCAGAATAAATCAGCTGAGTGTTCCTTACTTTTTCTCTCCTCCTTGTTCTTTTCAGTTGCTGAGCTGAGGGAATGCATAGCGGCGGGAATCCAATGCCACCCTAATGCCGACTGCCTGAAGGTCAAAAACAACTTCACCTGCGCGTGCACAATGGGATACCAGGGAGATGGTCTGGTGTGCAGTGATATTGATGAATGCCTCAGTGGCCTGCACAGGTGTCACCCTAAGGCCCGCTGCAATAACACTCTAGGCAGCTACAGCTGTTTCTGCGTCACTGGGTACATTGGAGACGGCACCAGCTGCCAGGACATTGATGAGTGCCAAAAAAATAATGGAGGTTGCCATACCGATGCCCTCTGCACAAACACAGAGGGAGGGCGACAGTGCCAGTGTAAAGTTGGCTTCAGAGGTGATGGCTTCCAGTGTACGGATGTTAATGAATGCACAAAACAAGGGACCTGCCACTGGAACGCCACCTGCACCAACAACCCTGGGTCTTATGTTTGCACCTGTAATGCTGGATATAAGGGCAACGGAAACTACCTGTGTCTTGACGTAGATGAATGCTCAGAGACTCCCCGTGTGTGCTCTTCCTCGCTCGGCTACAAAGGCTGCAAAAATCTGCCCGGCACCTACCGCTGCACATGCAGCAGTGGGTTTGAAAGTAACGGACAGAACTGCGTGGATATTGACGAATGTGCAACCAATACGTGCAGTCTATATGCAGACTGTGTGAACACCATGGGGTCGTACCAGTGTACCTGCAAAACGGGGTTTGTGGGAAATGGGCTGACGTGCGCAGATATTGATGAATGCAGTGTAGCCAATGAATGCGACCCCAGCGCTGCTTGTATCAACAGACTGGGCAGCTACGAGTGCTCCTGTCTGGAAGGTTTTATTGGAGATGGACGACAGTGTGAAGACATTAACGAGTGTGCAAGATCTGACATCTGCCCTTCTACCACCACCTGCGTCAACACTGGCGGGTCGTATTTCTGCGACTGTGGCAGTGGCTTCTTCTTCAATGACTCTGCGTGCCAAGACATTGACGAGTGTGCGACAGGCCGCTGTAGCCCCTACGCAAATTGCACAAATTCACCTGGTTCCTTCTCTTGTCGGTGCATGCCAGGGTACAGAGGGGATGGTTTCAACTGTGTGGATGTGGACGAGTGCTCACTGACCAAGCAGTGCCACACCAATGCAGTGTGCCTCAACCTTCCCGGCTCCTACAACTGCACTTGTCTGAAGGGGTTTTCTGGAGACGGGGTTAACCAGTGCAGTGACGTGAACGAGTGTCTGGTAGATAATGGAGGTTGTAGAAACAAAGCTACTTGCATCAACACTCAGGGTTCCTTCTCTTGCCAGTGTCTGCCAGGTTTTGTTTTGATTAACAAGACTCTCTGCCAAGATATAAATGAGTGCAATGACACACTGAGCAATCCATGTGGTGTGAATGAGGAGTGCAGAAACACTGATGGATCGTATGAGTGCCCCTGCCGCATTGGGTACTACCGCCCCGCCAGCAACATGGGTTGTGTTGATATGAATGAGTGCAGAGACAACCCTTGCCATGTCAACGCCACATGTCTCAACACCATCGGCTCATATACTTGCACCTGTAAACGAGGCTTTCGGGCAAATGGCACCCAGTGCGTAGATATAGATGAGTGTTCTAGGAAGGGAACATGCCACTCTCAGGCCATATGCACTAACCATATAGGGGACTTCTCCTGCTCTTGCTATCAGGGCTTCACGGGGGACGGCTTCTCCTGTCAGGATGTAGACGAGTGCTCCGTGTCTAACACAACCTGCCCTGCTTTCTCAAAGTGTATCAACTCCCCTGGAGCTCATGTTTGCTCTTGTTTGAACGGTACGATATCCCTCAACGACACCTGTGTGCCGCCCAGTTCGCTGTGTGACCCCGTGTGCCACAGTCGTGGCCTGTGCCACCGTTCGCCTGCTGGATACCAGTGCGTTTGTGACCTGGGCTACGTCGGCGATGGACTGACCTGTTCTGACATAGACGAGTGTCAGAGGGAAAATATTTGTCCGGAAAATGACACCGAGTGTGTGAATATCCCAGGATCGTATTCGTGTGTCTGCAAACAAGGCTATACTCTCAATGGAACGCAATGTGTTGGTAAAACATACTTTTTTTAATCAATATACAGAGTCTAGTGAAATAGATCTGTCTATCTTGAAAATGTGAAGTGTATTTGGCCATCTACACCAATCAAAGGGGATCCTAATAAATACAATGCAAAGGCAGCTTTGCAAAGGCAGTACAAAATACTATGTCTAACTGTGCTATGTAGAAGTTTCCAAATTCATAATAAAAGGAACTATACTCTCTAATATAAAAATACAGGAAACGCATCTGTAAAACTGTTCTGATAATGGATTATCCTCTGCTAGGAAGCTTAATTATCTTCCTCTTTTTCCTCCCCTATCTCCCTCCCCATCTGTCTATTACCTTTCTAGATGTGAACGAGTGTGAGACAGGGCTGCAGGAGTGCAGTGAGTTTGCCCAGTGTGTCAACACAAGAGGCAGCCATTCCTGCTTGTGTCTCAGCGGTTTCACGGGTGACGGGAAAAACTGCTCTGGTAAGTATCAGTTCGTCGTCACAAGCATCCACTGCACGATTTGGTTCTTTTGCGGCCATAAGTGGACTCTCTTTTGAGCCTTCTTTTAGCATCATTTTGGGGCTGTTTCCTTGACACTGTCCCATTTTGGATAAATTATAGACTTTGATGAGTGCCAAGTCCAAAATGGAGGATGCCATCCAGTTGCCAGCTGCACTAACAAGCCTGGGTCTTTCGCATGTGCCTGCCCACATGGCATGGAAGGCAATGGCTTTGACTGCCTGGATGTGAATGAATGCGAGAAGAACTCCTCCTTGCCACACAACTGCAGCGCCCTGGCTTTGTGCCTCAACACCCACGGGTCCCACCACTGCCAGTGCCAGGATGGATACCAGGGTGACGGCTTCGTTTGCGATGACGTGGATGAATGTCAGCTGGCCACAACCTGTCGCACCAACATGACATGCATCAACATTCCTGGTTCCTACAAATGTTCATGTGTGGTGGGAGCGTTGTACAACGAGGGCACATGCGTGAGTGAAGCCACCTGCCTGAATGCTAGCAGCAGCTGCCACCCACTCGCCAAGTGCCACCAGTACCAGGGTTCCTTCTACTGCCAATGCACTCATGGATATGAAGGAAGTGGCACTGTCTGCACAGATGTGGACGAATGCAAACAATCGCATGACCAAGTCTGCCCCGCATTCTCCTATTGCTTCAACACAAATGGGTCCTACATCTGTGACTGTTGGAACGGCTTTCAAGACAATGGGACGCACTGTCAGGACATAGACGAGTGCTCGACGGGGAACTTCACCTGCCCTGACAACAGTACTTGTACTAACCTGGAAGGGAGCTACAACTGCACCTGTGACCCCGGCTTTGCAGGCAACGGCTCCCTATGTTTGGACATCAATGAGTGCTCCCTCGGTCTGCTCCAGTGCGCTAACTTCTCCAGCTGCATAAATACAGTTGGATCGTCCGTTTGTGAGTGCTGGGAAGGTTATCAAGGAAACAGCACTCACTGTGAGGATATCGATGAATGCCTTGACAACTCCACCTGCCCTGCTCACAGCATGTGCATCAACACCATCGGAAGCTACATGTGTCTTTGCCACCCGGGCTTTTCCAGCATCAGTGATTTATGCGTAGACATCGATGAATGCAGTGACAAAGAGCTGGGGGAGCTTTGTGCCAATGGGACGTGTATGAATGCTGTTGGCTCGTATTACTGTGAATGCGACACTGGATTCTGGGGTAATAGGACAGAGTGTCTGGATGTGGACGAATGTTCAGACTCCCTCAACTCCTCAGTTTGCCAGCCCTATTCCACATGCGTCAACATCCCCGGGTCTTACCGGTGCCCTTGCAACGAAGGTTTTATTCTGAATGGTACCGAGTGTCAGGATGTAGATGAGTGTCATGACCCAGATGGCGCGCCATGCCCTGAGCACTCATTATGTACCAACACAGTAGGGAACTTCTCCTGTGCCTGCGCCCCTGGCTACAAACACACCAGCTTCGGCTGTGGGGACGTCGATGAATGCGAGAATAGCACTGCCTGCCGCTCCGACCAGGTGTGTGCAAACCTGCCTGGAGCATACAACTGCTCTTGCCCTTTGGGATATCACGAGCAGACGCAGGCGTGTGTTGACACTAACGAATGTGAAAATTCACCTTGCCACCCGTTGGCGCGTTGCTGGAACACGCCCGGCTCCTTTTCTTGCCACTGTCCTACGGGCTTTAACGGGAACGGCTCCTGGTGCAATGATGTGGACGAGTGTGTCGCCCTGACCAACCCATGCCACCCTCTTGCTCGCTGTCACAACACCCCAGGGTCATTTGTGTGCGTGTGTTCGCCGGGCTTCATAAGTATCGGGCCGCTGTGTATAGATGCAGATGAATGCCAGCAGAATAATGGCCAGTGTCACTCTGCTGCCACCTGCATCAACCACGTAGGAGGCTTCAAATGCTCGTGTAATCGCGGCTGGAATGCCACCAAAAACAATGGTCACGGAAAAGCAGGATGTGTGGACCTGGATGAGTGTGTGTCACTCACACCGTGTCCTGGACATTCACCCTGCACCAACCTACTAGGGTCTTATACCTGTTCCTGTCCGAGAAACAGCACAATGTGCACAAACAAGGGTTGGCTATATTTTTGTTATCTATGCCTACCTACATGTGTGTGTGTCTGTGCCTCAGTTTATTATGTAGAATTTTATTGTTCCACCGCATTTCACTTTTTATTGTCAGACATTATAAAGAGGTTAAGACTCCAGCAACACTTGTAGTTTATGGAACAGCTTTATGAGGCCGACCTAAGACTCGTGGCCAAAACAGCATTTTGAATAAAGTAACACCCAACCACTAATCATGTGCATACACTTTAGTGAATTGGGCACCTACAAAGAGTTAGGGTAAGGGTTAGGGTTAACGTTGCTGTCCTTAATGATGCAAATGATCGTGTTTCTGTGCTTCTTTCAACAGAGAGCAACCTGTACCCCTATGGGCCCGAGGCCGGCGATAGACAAGTGAAAATAGATTCACAGGATGGAAACTCCCCATACATCACACCACCGATGGGTTTCCCTTTTCTTGGGAAACTGTACGACAGGGTTTATGTACGTTTCTAACTTATCTACAACACTGTAGAAAATGTTCTTCTGAAACAGCAGCAAAAACTCTTATATATATTATATATGATAAGTGGTACAAATTCTGTCAACTAATTCCTAGGCTTGTGACCTCCCATTTCCCAGCAAAGTTAAATAAATCTTTTTGGGTTAGGGTTAGGGTTATATAAAAAGCACATTTTATTTCAGGTTAAACTTAATTACTGAAGAAGTAATGCACACAGCCCAACACAACAACACCTGAACATAAATACAGCATGAAATTAAAAATATTTAAAGGTAGCATGAAGCCATGCATGTTTCTATACAGTACAAATATCATTTAATGACAGACTTTTGAACTTTTGAACTTTTGATGTGTCTTTTGTTTTCCAGTTTTCCGACAACGGCCTTGTCCAGTTTCAGTCTTTCGCTGAGAATGAGCAGTATCTGCTCCCGTCTCCTTTTGCCAGCGGCTTCCCCGACAACATGAATGCGACCCTGCTGGCGGTGTTCTGGGACGACGCCGACCTCACCCAAGGGAAAGGGAGGCTGCACTACCAGGTTAGATGTCATAAGAGGTCGCGGCCTGACTGGAGTTAAAACGACTGAAAGACAAAATCCTATTACAACCTAGTCTGTATTTGCAGTCCTGTGCAACCCGTGTTTCCTGCTACTCCTCCTTTTCCTGTGTTTACTCTTTCAGGAATACCATGAGCTGGATGCGTCAGATGTCTACTCCCAGATAGTGTTCAACCGTACAGCGGATGAAGTGACAAAGTTTGAGGCTCGGAGAAAAAAGCCTGCCTTCATCCCCGCCTGGATCCTCAAGATCACCTGGGACAATGCGATGCCCGTCTCCTACCAGAAAATCAACTTCTCAGAGGTTGATAGTTATGTTTTTTGAAGCAAAAGTTGCCACCAAAATTGCTTACATACTGATATTACATGAATATTTAAAGCCCAGAAATGCTGTTCACAGATAATATTTTCTATTGCTTTCAATATGCAGGAAAGGGGAAATGATTTTTGAGCTGACTTCCTTAAAAAGTTTTGGAAAATGTCAATCCCTTTATCCCCTCATTATCAACCTCTCTCATACTAACAAATAATGAGTTCAATATTAATGCATTTGCTACATATGCTTGTCCTGCATGGTACAATTCACACCTCCAGCATACATGATAGAACACAGCATAGTAATAAGAAAGAAAACATGTTTCAGAGAAAGGGTGTGATGGAGCAGGGAGGGTTACTGTCTGTTTGTCCTACTTTACAATAGTATTGTTATGTGCAGTGAGAGCCTTTTTAAACCGTCTGCTCAAAGAAACAGGTTTTTGAAGACGAATTTGTTTCGCTTTGGCGCCACCTTGAGGTTCAAAGCACAGTGACAGGACCCCTGCCTCCACATGTCCTCATATAAACATAACAGTTTTGCACAGATTGTAAGGTCTTGGCTTTTATATATATATATATATATTTCTAATATTAAAAGTGGGGAACAATAGAACTAGAATTAATAGTTTCATGTCTTAAGTTTCATGTCTGGTCTTTGTATTGTTCTGATTTGTTATTTCCAGAGTAACACTTTCCAGTGTATCCTGACCACGGATGGAGCACGATCCTTTGCCCTCTTGCGATACGGGGTGATGAGCTGGGGTCCCGGCCAGAGGCAATACCACAACGCCCTCATCGGCTACACTGATGGGAAATCTTCCTTCAAGGAGACCACTGTTCCACCAGAAAACCTTTTCGGGCCCGGGGGCAGATACAGACCTCAGCAGGTGATAGGAACCATGGGTAATTTAGGGCAGCTGGTGTACGATTTGACAGGGCCGTCGGGGTCAGGCGCGGATCCGAAAATCAGGTGCAAGGCGTGGGCCGTGAAGGAGCCTGACCCGGCTGAGTGGATGAAGGTGCTGTCTTCCTGTCCCTGCACCCGCACCCAGGCTCTGGAGGACCTGTCGTTCTTGCAAGATACGACTGATCCGGGTCCGGAGGTGACGAGGCTGAGAGATCAACGGTGGGGGGGTGCGGGAGGACACATCTTCAAGTCACTGTTGCCTAATAAACACGGCTCAGGGAAGAGGTGTGTGTACGAACCGGATGGTCCCCTGCTGGCTGGATACAACGAACGCTACTTCTCAGAACAAAGCATACAGAAACATATTGGTAATATATAGGTTTCTGGATTTGTTTCACTCAGGAATGGGAGTATTTGTTGTGTCTTTACAATCTCTAATCAGCATTTCATCAAACCTCTCTCTCTCTCTCTCCAGATGAAGATCTCCTACCGTTCCAGTGGTGTTGCATCGAGTCTCCTCTGTGCAACCTTTATCTCAACAAGAGACCCCTGGACCGTTGCCAAGGTTACAGCTGGGCCAGCTCCGACAGCAGCACCCACTCAAAGGCGGCGACAAAGGGAGTAGGTGAGGGATGCGACAGCAATTTAAAACCAACAGATGTGCACATGCATGCAGCCCAGCTATCTGTAGCTATAGTCTGTGCCGTTGTCCATGTTCGTCTTCGCAGCAATGGTGTACGGCAGCCTCCATTTCATCACGTTCGACGGGACTGAGTACTCCTTCAAGGCCCTGGGGGAGTTTGTGATAGTGCGACTCTCATCCAGCACCGGATCTAATATCTTCACCCTGCAAGGGCAGACTGACAAGCTGCACACAGACGCAAGGGGGATCGCTGAAGTCCCTGTGGTGGTGCGCATGGCTGCATTCCACCAGGGCATTGGCAAGGTCAGAACAAGAGAGAGAGAGAAGAGAGTGTGTACTGAAGGAGCACGATTTTTGAGAAGTTATTTACTTTCTGAAAGTTAGATTAGAAAATGAGTTCCGCTCTCATGTTTGTACGTAACTATGAATGAAACTGGAGCTGCAGGATGAATAGAATAGATTTGAGTCACAATGCCACAATGACTAAAATTAAAATTAACTCCACATTTTACTTCAGTATTTTTGAAGCACCATATGCATGCAGGCTAAAAATGTTATAATACACCAATCATTATAACCACTGACAGGAGATAACATCGACCATCTTGTGACAATTCAGCATTCTGCAGGGAAACTTCTGGACCTGGCATTCATTGGTGTGGATGTTACTTAGACATGTAGCACCCACCTAGACCAGACCAG
>JASGAT010325362.1:0-24533 GCA_030220025.1 Chelon auratus | reverse complement strand
CATGTCACATACCACAGTGTGGGGTTTCCACTAGTCTCTATCTAGTCAAATATGTTTAGTGTACAATGCATATCGATGCCTATCAAATATTATTTTTGATATAATATTCTTGTGTAAACAAGAACTCCAGCTCCACAAGTTGAAACAGATTCTGTATATGGATACTTATGCTCTCACTCTGTTTTCTGTTAAGTTTATTGAAATATAATACACTTAAAGTTACAAGAAATTAGGGATGGTCTGGTAAAACGTTTACTGTGAGCAACAACACAAATCTCTCTTGAATGTCACTGCCATTCTAAGTGAAACCAAGCGGGGTGATATAATCAAATGTAATTTTTTTATAAAATCCACAGAGAACAATGTTTTCTAAGCTGCTGGAACAATCAGCAGGTTTGTCATTCGTAGTACATTCCTTCTTTTGCAGAATACACTTCATATGTATCACTCACCTGTCTTGTATGGAGTTAATGTAGAGGTTGACAAACCAGCTGAGAGAGTATTGGTACATGGGGTCAATGTTGGTCAGATCAGCAATACTGAAGAACAGGATAGATGAGTGTTTGGCAATAGCTCTGTAACCCTCTCTAGACTCCGCTATCTTGATCTCTGTCTTCTCTGCAATCTATCAAATATGTAAACAGAAGGAAGTTAGGCAACCCAGATTTGTGAAATGTACAATCCAGGTCTCATTTTTGTACGGAGCACCCACCTGCTGTTTTTTGGTAATCTCATTGGACATGATCTTCGCTGAGTCTAGAATTTGAATAGCACTCTCATCCTCCAGGATATTTCCTTCAGAGGACTGAAGCGTCTCCAGAATTTTGTCTTCAATTTCCTTTAGCTGCCTCTTATTGTCAGCTGACTGCAGGATTAGTGCATTTCTCTCCTCTTCCAGCTCTGGCCTGAAAATATGAAGCAGAAACAAAGTGGGTGGCTTCGTGAGCAAGAAAATATGTATGTTAAGTGCAGCATGTTGGTGGCATACGTCTACCTCTCCTTGGCAACCACTATGCCCAGCAGCTGGTCCTCCAAACCCTCTGGAGTGATCATGAAATTGAGAAGGGACACTTTGGTGGCTAGTTCTGGGAGGTAGTGGGGGTTCCTGAGCTTTGTGGTGATGTAGAAACGGAACTCAGCAGAGTACTCAATCACACTCTCACCAAGCCTGATGCAATCCACACCACCTTGGTAAAAGAAAACGTTTGTGAACTGAGCATATTTACAGGTTTTAGATCTTAGATAGTCAGCCATGTCATTTTTCCTGCACCTTGTTTGAAGATTTGTTTGAGCAGCAGTGGTTCCAGAGAAGGATCCAGCTCTTCTCCTACATTTTCCAGCAGCAGGGGTGTTCCAAATTGAATACAGTTTTCCAAAGTTCTCATGTAGTCCGCGTCTGTTAACTTGATTACGCTCAGATTGTTATCTTTCTCTGAATTCTTTACCCACTTGTTTGCTTGACCCTGAGGGTCAATCATCAAGGGCCTGCAAATACAAAAACATTAAGGACTCGTACAATGAACTGTACTTTCTTGTAATTTTTTGTAACATTAAACCATTAAATTAAAATTAAGCAAAAGATTTTAGAAATGCAGACTCACCATCTACGTGAATTACTGACAATGACACCATTGTCAATAGAGAAAGCGTCGCTGGGAAGGCCAGCAATGTTCCAAGCCCTAATCTTGATGGGATCTCCCAGGGTTTTACTGAGAGAGAAGTCATCTGAAGATGGAATGTTCTTAGACTGGAAATATTTAGATTGGTGAAAAACACAGATGATAGGTAATTACTTAAGGCTAAATACAAAGAAAGTGGCTAAAAATGGAGGACAGAAGGACTGTTACTTGACAGAATTTGGTCCATGACTTGGTGCAGTCCTGTCTGAAGCCAGCAGTGAAAGCACCCAAGTAAGCGATGACACCAGCAGAGATGAGAACATCTCCTGTCAAGTTGTCATATGTGCTCTGCAGGTCATCTGCTGCCTTGGACCATCTAAGGACACATTTGGATTCAGTAAGTGATATGTTTGTTACATTTCAGAAAGTAATAAAGAAAACAATATTCACAAGCATCATCATGACCTGGTCTTCTCTCCACCTAGACCGCCAATGAGCTTTTCTGCCCGCTCCAACTTCCTGGCGCACAAATCCACCTGGAACTCGAGCCGGGCCTTCTCCTCTGTCTTCTCCTCAAAAGTTTTCTGAAGGGCAGCCAAGCGGTCCTCAACCTCCTTTAACTCAGCTCTCTTTTGGTCCAGCAGGGCCATGGTAGCTGCCAGGGACTCCTGTGCCTCTGCAAGATTGGCTTTCTTAGGAGCCACAACCTAAAACCAAGAAGAGTGGCTGAGGTCAAAGAATACATAGAAGGATTCAGGCACTATAATCAGGACAAGTCATAAGAGAAAGTCTGTGAAAATCCATAAACACTGCACCTTTGCCACTCTGTCATACACCTCCATTGCTTTGATCCATTTGCACAGGCCCTCTGCTGCAGACGAGGCCTTTGCCACTATACTGGGGTCAAAGTCAGGATTAGTCATGTACTCACTACGGATTTTTTGCATCACAGGGACCTGCAATACAGAAACAGATGCATTAGGGAAAATACATGCACCTTTTATTAAAAATAATAATAATTGTAATTTTCCTCACCGGAATGTTGTCCTTGTCATATTCTTTAAGATCTCGTAAAAAGTTCATATCACCCAGTAACTTCTTGCTTGGACCCCAGTAGTCAAAAACCTAGACATAAAAAACATGTTACTCATAGGTACCAGACAATTCTGATTTCTTTGTAAGTTTTGTTTCTTCGTCTAACCTTTTTTCCAGTCCCAGCTGGGTCAGCTATCTTGTCTGGCTTTATGTCCTTCATCACACATACAGCTGCCATCACCAGCTTCACCCCTGAAGGTGGGTTTTTCATCGACTTGACAATTGTGACATCAGAGGGCTGAAATGAAACAGACAGCTCTACTTACTCAACTGTCTCGACTTCAGTGATCTGAATAGTCAAATCCCTTACAATAAAAGCAGTGTAGATCAATGGTGCTCACCTTTAAAGTGTTCAAGGCAGAGAGTGCAGCCTCCAGGGCAGGGATGGCTTCAGCCAAGTCACTCTCACACTCGTTCTTTAGAGCTTGAGCCTCACTGGCTTTTATAGTTGCTGCCTCCTCATCGACACGCACAACTTTACTTTTGGCTTCCACCTCCACCGACTCCACTTCAATCACCTGAAAATTAGAAGCAAAAATAAACATATACTACAAATACGCATCCATATTTATTCCGAATTTGGACTACATGACTTGGAATGAAATTAATTTACCTTCATCATTTCGGTGTTGTCTATTTTTGCCTGTTCCAGTTTGGGCTGCAGGTCCACCAGTTCCTTCTTCATCTCTCCCACCTACAGGAAGGTTAGATAACAGCAAAGGTATGCATTTTAAATCAAAGAAATAGAAAACAAGCATAATAATTAAGGCAACAATAGTATAGCGCATATACCTGAGATTCAGCGAAGGCTAGTTTATCCAGACCATTAGTATACCTCTGTTTCGCCTTCATGACAGTGTCTCTTTTCTGAGTGAGTAGCAGACGAAAAGCTGCAATCAGCTCCAGGTAGGATGTTGGTGTCACATAATTATGGCGACCCAGCTCAGAGAGGAATCTGCAGTGGAAACAGGAGTGTAATTAAAGCTTTATATGTTTACTTCACTTTTGAATATACAAGTCATACATAACCATGTCTTACTGCTGTGAGAGCTGCTTGGCAGAGGTATGGAAGGTTTTGCAGATGGGTATGACCTCCTGCCTCTCATTTTCACTCATCTCCAGGGACTCCAGGAAAGAGTTGGCTACTCGCTCAAGAGCTTCCTCCGGCCATGGCTGTCAGGGCATAGAAATGAAAAGGGTACCAAAGATCAAAGATGAGAACATGCAAAGACAGATCATTGGTCTATCAATGTCTTTCAAGAACAGTGCCGGTTAGTTAAACTATGTTCCTGTTTTGTTCCGCTTTCTTACTTTTATGTCACCTCTGGCTTTCTTAGTGCTTAAGTACCGGGTATATGCAGTACACTGTATTTTATTGCAGATGTAATGAATGCCTCCTAATGCCAGTACAGTACCTGGAACCAGTCAATGGTACAACAGTTAATAAGAGAAGGAAACTGGCGCAGGCGATTTCGAAAGGCGTCTCCAATAGGACTGAAGGCTACAACAATATGCAGGTTGTCTCTACAGCGTGCCACAAAGAAGGCAAACAGAGTCAAAGGGCTCAGCTCCAGGTTCTTATCCCCTGCCTGGGCAATAGGACGTACTGCCTAGAGAAAGGTGAGATGAAATAATTATTATATTAAGTGTAAAGTAATGGGGCTTTTACACATTATATAATTTGCTCTTTAACGGCCAATACTAGCTTACCTCCATGATCTCCTGTTTCTCATCTACGGCAAACAGATTGGGCACCTCTCCAGTGTTCAGGACACTGTCCACATCTTCTAAAAAAGCCTCATCTTTGATCTGAGCGTCAGTTATCAAGAACACAGTTTTCTGTCCCTTCACTCCAGCATTTTTCAGTAGCATCTGCAATTTAAAGAAGATCGTTAAGACAAGAGTATTGTGACTGAATATGTTAAAAACATTTAAAAATGGCATCAAATTAAGGCAGCATTTAAACACTATGAACAAATACATTTAACATATTAGAATAACTCAAAAGCAAACCTTGAGATCATCCCTCCACTCAGTCATGCCGTAGCTCTTAGAAATCTCAGGCTGGAACATGGTCATGTGAGCCATAGAAGTGGCCAGGCGAGTGATTGACTGACGTCCACTGCCTCCCACTCCCACTAGCAGGGCATTGCCTCCTGACTGTTTTAACACACGGCTGATGCGGGACAAGTGTTCTAGGACATAGCTACATAAAGCAGGATATTCACAGTCAAGTTTACATGCAAACAGAGGAATTATAAAAAAAAGAATTTCATCATCACCAAGTCAGCTCTTAGGACGGCTTACCGGAAAATGACCAGGTTCATCTGATTCTTGTTCATCTGATTGTATTCTTCAAGACATGATTCAGCCACCTGAGAAAAGCCTTCCATTGAGGGCACTTCAGCGTACAAGCGGTCATCATCCTCCAGGTCAGGTTTCATGTAATCACCAAACAGAAGATTTCGCATGTCTTCCTCAACGAGCTGAAAATGGAAGCATATTGATTGCAGAATTTAATAGATTTTTCCAATCGTGTCCTAAGGATGTTTAATATGGTAACAGAAAAAAAAACATATTATTCAAAATGGAACAAAGTAGCTCCTCCTTGCTACATCCTAAAGATATACAGTATATGCCAATTGTTAAGCGCATGACACTACAGGAAGGATAACTGACTATCTGCTTACTTTACTGCCTTGTTTCAGGTGATCAAAGACTTGGTCAAACGACTCTTTGAAGTGATCTTTGAGGATGCTGTTCATCAGTTTGTAGAGCCAAGCCTGATCTTTGTCATCTACCAGACGGTCATAATAGACACGGAAAACCTCATGGACAAACAGCCGTATCATAGTGCGTTTGTTCTCCAGAGATGCCTTTTTCAGCAACAGGCAACCTTGGATAACACGTGAAAAGTCCCGCAAGTTGAAGGTATAGTGGGATTTGGCTGGAGTTGGAAGCAGATTTTCCATGGCCTTCTTGTACACCTTTGGAAAAAAAGGGATTCAGGCAACTAGTTGATTAGACAATTTTAGATGTTAAAGAGTATATTATAGGAGCAAAACATATGTATCCTGCCTAATTTGCAGAGTTTTTGTGACATCAGGTATCAAGTGTCTTTAGTGAACTTACCTCCATTGTAGCTGTGACTATTTGGTTACCCACGGTGAAATATTCAGGTGGGAATTCATTGTTTTTGAGGTAGAAGGCCACAATATTGGAAAAAATGCGAACCATGGTTTCATCACTGAAGGCGTTAATACTAAAAATGTTGAAATGCCGAAGGAAGCGAGATGTCACAGCATTCCTTCCTCCACCGGGGGGCCCCATAGCTGAGATGAGCTGGAGGTCAACAAGAGTGATGCTGGAGGTATCCTTCAAGTCGTACCTGCAAGAGCGTAACAAGTCTGCCTCCTTAATGAACAGTGCTTTAATGCGGTAAACTTTGTCCAGTATGTAATATCGCTTATTATTTACTAGCATTAAATAGTGGATTGCTCATACCAGTTTCCATGGTCTATGTACTGTCGAAGAAGCTCCACAGGAGGCTGTGCTCCAAACTGCTCAAGGGCAGGCATGTTCATGTCATCTACAAAGATGACACACTTTTTTCCCATGGGGGGTCCATACACCCCCTTCCTTCTCTTATCTAACCTGGACATGAGGATATTCTGGAAGACATAAGAAATACACATTAAATGATAGGAAATTTAAAAATGTATTCTTTCTTGTTTGTTTAGATAATCACAAGGCATTTACAATTTTTAAAATAGTCTGTGTACCTGGGTTTGGTTTGCACTAGTGCGGGCTGAAAAGTTGATGAAGAAGGGAAGGTAGTGGTCTTTGTCCAGATTGTTCATCAGTTTTTCCTTCACATACACTGACTTCCCAGTTCCAGTAGGACCAACAAACAGGGCAGGACTAAGCAGCGAAACACAACATAAAAAAAAAAAAATCTATTTAGAATGACTGAAATGTTAATGACTGCAGGTTAAATACAATAAACTGAAAAATACTCAGTGTATATGGCTCATACAGTAATATAATTTATGGCAAAAATGTACTTTTGACATTTGTGTGGATCAATCCACCATGATCTCTGAAAATACTAACAATCCATAGTGGATGCAGAGGTCCATCAAGTAGGTGTAGCGAATCGTGTCTATAGTGGGAACAATGATCTCTTGTACTTTGGTGTTTTTGTCCCCCAGGTTGACATTCTTAATGGCATCATTCCAGTGAACCCATCTGCCTTTTCCCTTAAACTGTAGAAAAGATTACAGTGTTATTAACTGACTGACCACAAGTCAAATGCTTATGAGTGATGTAATTTCACAGTACCTCATAAAAATAGTCATACACCAGGCCTTTCTCATCCATTGGACACTCCCATTTTCCTACAGTTTCCGGGATCGGATGTTCTTTTGTTCCTCCTGAAACCGTCACCCTGATGAACTCACTGAACTTCTCTCTGCTGTCTGCGTCACAGCTGCCACCCACAGACCACACCAAAGAGAATGCAAAAGCTGCCTGCAAGCGACAAGAAAGAGAAGGAACCCCAGCAGAGATGTCAAATGTAAATACAAAAAATAGCTCTGCATGGCAGTGCAGTGTTTGCACATGTCTGTACCAATACTTTGAAGAAATAAGGTTAGGATATTATTTAATAAGATAAAAGATTTGGTGTTTTTACCATAATCCAGGTGCGAATATTTTTATCCACAGGTCCTGACTTCACAGGTTCATTGAGAAGCATCTCAAACAGTCGACACAAGGACATCACAATGTTGCTGTTGTTAGTGGGAACAACTTCCTGGACACACACACCAAAACAATAATAAAGCCACTGTATTTCACACGTAAAAAATGCCAACTTATGTTTGTATCTGTATTATTCTGGGTCCTGGGGGTCCTTACTCTGCAGTGTTTACGCAGCATCTTGATAGTGGGAGGCAGGAACCAGTGGAAGAGTTCAAGCAGCAGGGAGCAGCTGTCCTGGCTCTGCAGAGCATCAGGAAGAGTGTTCATCCAAGAGATCACCAATGGCTCCCAGCCCAACTGAGATGGTTCCATGTAGATCATACCGCATCGACTGACTGTGGCAGGCTACAGTGGGAGAGAATAACCAGGAACATCCAAATTACCATACCAGGGTAATTCTATAATATCATGTACACTGGCTAAATAAATGTTGCTCAACATCTTATCAAGCACATTGGTGAATTTAAGTTTAACTGGTGCAAAACAGTGAGCATTCAGCAAATGAATTGGCAGTTGTTATATTTTAATAATAATATAGGATAAGGACAATCAGATAAATAATTGCAGTGACTGCAAACATTTAACTCACAGAGGCCTGTGATAGATCCATTGCTTCAAAAATCAGGCTCATCTGATTGGACATTTGAATGATCTCACCGCTCATTAGGCATAACTGTAGAAAAAGAAGAAGAAGCAAAGTAAAAAGATGTCTTGCTCAGGAATGTGAAAAACAAATCAATATCAAATATTTTTACTTTTTACTGTGCATTATTTACCTTTTTGTTGTCATCCAGCACGGTATTCATACTCTCAATCCAAAGTGTATCTATTGGACCATCAAACACCACCCATTTGCGGTCTGGAGTGTCAGCCGATGCAAATTCACGAAATGTGTTGGCCACAATCCCATCTGTCCACTAAAATAAGGGAAAAACAAAAAGAAAAAAAGAGATGGGCTACCTGTTGTCCGAGGTCTAACTTATATTATTATTAATAATATTGTAAATATCCTGTATTTAACTGTAGTACAAAAATTAAGGGAACAAGTCTACCTCATGAGAAACAAGGTCAAACTGTCCGAAGAGTTGTCCCATGGTGATGGACTTTGGATTCAGTGTTCTGAAAATGACCTTCTCCTCAAGGCCAAGTCCTCTCTCATTCATTAGGGTCAGAGTGTCAGCTAGAACATGTAGCACCTTGGTCTTTCCAGCAAAGGGCTCTCCCACCAGCATAAAACTGAAAAAGAGCATAATGATGAAATAAAGTGTGTTTACATATTGCTTTCAGGTCATGTCCTAATCATGTAAAATATTTTACAGCTGGAAATATGCCAAACATGATATGAAAATATAGAAACGTGGAAATTAGAATATGACATACCCATGCCTAACTACCATCATCTCATATGTCTGGATTATCTTTTGTAAAAAGACCTGCGTTGGCTGTACATTGTGATTTTTACAGCACTCCTCAGCAGTCTCTAGAAACAGCTAAAAAATATCACAAAAAGACAATGATTATAAAAGACATCACAACTAAAAAAGAATGTAACAGTATATCCAGACTTAGGGCAAAATAATAAGCAATGGCATGAACAAATCTGACCTGATAGTCAGCCTCAGGAAGTGAAATGCCTGGGAACAAGTCGCTGGTGATTCCGTTGAACAGCGGAATATCATGGGAGAGAAACTTGGGCTCATTAACATCCTTTATGGACCTCAACAGCTGCATGTTGGAATGAGAGGGAAAGGGTCAACAGAGAGTTGCAGTTCACATGCAAGACATAACATACAGAATAATTAATTTTTAGAACAAATACCAAAATGTCCTCATTCTCATCAGGATACTTGAGCTTGAGGTTTCCTGCAGCCACAAGTACTGCTTTGACAGCCCTCATGCCGTAATCATAATGGAACTGAGAGGAGAGCTGTTCTGAACAAAGTCTGTAGGTCATCACAATCTTCACTGACAGAGGTTTAGCATTGAGGAAGCCGTATGAATACAGAGAGATCTCTGCTATCAGTGCATAGTTGGGAACCATCATGGCCACTGTTCGGAACAACACCTGCACAGAAAAAAATGAAGAAAATTTAGAATCGCCGGTTTTGTAAAGTGATACAATTTTCTTAGTTGTGTTACAGTTTAGTGAAATGTTTTTAGTACATTGAAGTTTGTTAATTGAAAAAAATGCTGAAAACAGTCAATACATTCATGACTGACAACGTCTATGTCAGACCTTGAGGTTGTCTGGGAGTTCTGAGCGTCCTGCATAGCCAGGGTTCATCGTGATGGACACAAAACAGTTGGGATTGAGTTTGAGCATGGTCCCCTCGAAGTCAAAGTACTCCAGCTTCAGCTCGACGGCTCTCTGGATGCAGAGAACCTGCTGGGCCACTACAGACAGCACCTCCAGCTCAATACGGTTGAATTCGTCAAAGCAAGCCCATGCACCAGATGAAGCTAGACCTTTAAAAAACTATGAGGCATTGTACAAACATGTATGTTTATAAACAATATTTCGCATGTTTAAATAAAGAGTTACAATAAAATATACATTTTAATTATCTAGTGACTACTACCTTGCCCATAGCGAGATAATCTAGTCCATCGGAACAGTTAAAAACCACACACTGTACAGCAAGTGCTTTGGCAAGATCTTTGGTGGTTTCAGTCTTTCCTGTTCCAGCTGGACCCTCAGGTGCACCACCCAAATTCAGATAGAAAGCTCCAATCTAAAACAGAAAGAAGGCTTAGGAATTTAAAGCTAAATGAAAATAACAAGTATTAAAATTAAAGTATGACCAAATGTGTTTAAGCAGGCTATATGTGAGATTTCTTTACCAAGGTTCGGTAGCATCTGTCGGTCAGAGGAGTGATGACTAGACGTGGCGAGTTCCCCAGGTACTCATAGGCGTACTTAACATCACAGTTGATGATACGAACACGAACATTGTCATTGCTCCAGTAGTAACGAAGCTGGGCTAGCCATGGGAAATCAGTTTCGTGTGACACACCTATTAAAAATGGACACCAGTGTGAACAATTTATCTGGGTGTTGTTACTGGAGCCTGTGTAACTCTATGTTATCGTAATGAAAATAATACAGTTCTTTGTACCTTTCTCAATAAGCTCCATGACTACATCCCTGGCATGGACATCAATTGTGACCAGCGCTCCCAAAGTAATCCGGGTTTGCTTGGGCAGTTTTCCTCTCACCAGCTCCACAATGTCATTCAGCTGATTCTGGAGTTGATTCTGATAGTAGTTCTTTAGTCCCTACAGAGAGCAAAAGCCTGGTAGTTTTTTCCCCAAGGTGATACAGTATGGTATTATGTTCATTAAAATAAATATCATACAAAGGTCAGTTGGTCAGGAGTAAGAAACATAACTGATTTGTACTCTACATTATTTTTTGTTGGACTTTTATGCCTGAATTTAATTGAATTCTTTTCATTTTTTTGTTTGCAAATTAAACTTTTAACTACCAATCTCAAAAACCTAATCATTTTTGGGGAACAACTACACGGCTACAAGTGTTTGAAAAGCAAAAAGGCTGAATGTTCTGCATAAAATGTATAAAGACCTACACCAGCCCCTGCTCTGATGGCCTCATGAACCTCCAATGTCCAGAAAATCTGTGAGGTGCAGAGCACCACCTGTCCAGGCCACTCCTTGACCCACTGGTTCCGTGCAGTCTCGGCGTAGGCCTGGAAATACAACCACACACAAGCTGTCACTGACTCAAGTTTATGTTCTAACATAGAAGGCTTGCTAATGCATAATATGATACATACACAACAAAAGTAAACAACATGCATTAGTGTGTATTATTTAAGATAAAATAAGATAATCCCTTATAATAATTCATTCCACAGTGGGGATATTTGCAGGTATGGGAGAATAGCAATCTCACCACTCTGGACCGGGCTACTACATCTCTGACACTCTGAATCATGACATCCTCCACCTGAACCAGCCACTTCTCCACAGCTCCTTTAGCTTCAGATGTGGAGATGAGCTGGATTAGCCCAACACGCTCCCCCTCACTGCTGTACATGGCCTGGTTAACAACATTGTGAAGTTTACTAAATGTTAATCAGCCACAGAGTCGTGTAACAATAACAATATGTATAAATGTATATCTGTCTTGCCTGAATATCCAGATTGGGTAGGAAGTCCAGTTTGGAAATACCCTCAAAGCATTTCTTCAGATGTGGCTGGACTCGCAGTGGGTCCTTGGTCTCGGACAGAATCTCCAGCATTTCATCATTAGACAAGAAGAAGAACCTGACAGTAGCATTAGGGGCAAATATCAAAATTAGTGATATTAATTAAGAACTGGACAAAGAAATCTGCAAAATATTGTATTTACCGGGGAAAGAAGAGGCGTTTCTTCTCCAGATAGGCATTCAGACCTTTCATAATACTATCAAGGAGGGTGTTGGAATCTTGCAGTTTCTCTAGTAAGCCAGGTAGGGCAGTTGCTGGTAGAATCTATGATTAGGAATCATTAGGTAACTCAAACAGTACATGTATTGGATTTCCTTTTTTTTTTCAAACGCATATAATTTTTACCTTAGGGTCTTTAACACAGTGCCTCATGACTTCTTTCCAGTTTTTGTCGACAATCTGGAAAAGTCGTCCCTCTTCTGGAATCTGCTGCATGATGTCCTGGGATGAAAAGATGGGCTCCAGGTAAAGCCACTGAGCCTGCACCTTCAGCCACTCATCTATGGTTTCCTGGATGCGAAGCAGACGCTCCTCCCATTGCTAAGATCACAAAACAAACACAGAAGCAAAGTTAAAAATAGGGCAACCGGCAAAACTCTCATGCAACTTGAATTTTATTCATTAAGCAAAAATTTGATACAAACCTTGATCTCGTTTTCAAATGGTTTTATGAATGGCGATCCCCTCATAGTCTGAGTCTTAACAATTTGGTCATCCAACATGGTCTGAATCTCGTCCAGTGCAGTCAAGATAGACACACCAGTCTCCCTGTAAGGTTGATGGTGAAAAGAAATCCCATCCCAAAAATGCATCATGGTTTGCATAGCCTTCTCCAGGGAAAATTCCTGTACAGAAAGACAGTGTGGACAAACACCATTCAACACAAATGCACACTTTGTTTAAAACTGTAAAAGCGAACCTAACATTTCAGGATTTCTTACTTTACTGGCAGCAGCACTAATAGACTCAAACTCTTCCAGGTAAGGAGTCAGATTCAGTTTGAGAACTTTCCGGAGAGTTGTACTATAGTCCGGAGTAAGGTCATACCCAACTATCTTTGACATCTGGTCCCAGTGACGAGCTCTAATACCTGGGTTGCACAAGATGGACACTACAGGGATGTGGTCCTGTTGACATAAGCACATATAATAGTTCAGCATCAACAAACAGCACATCACTCAGCACCATTCATTCGTGTGCTTTTACAAAATGACAGTTGTATAATATACCTTGAACTTTTTGATTTGCTCCATTACAGTGGAACACAAAACTAATGTAGGGTTCTCATGCTTCCTTGGATCATCCTCGCCAGGGCGTTGTCTGGATTTCTCAGGAATCTTTTCCATCTCTTGCGCGGCTTTATTCTGTCTCTGTTGGAAAAACTTCAGTGTCTTGAAGATCTCCCTAAAGAACTCATCCACCTTTACCTCCATGCTCTCACCATCCAGGTCTGTGAAAGAACCATCCATCCATCTACTCAAAAAGAGGATAAAAGGTTACCAGGGAATCCTGCTTCATTAAAACACATCGTGCTCCAAACTGAAATCAGACCTGTTCTCTGTGCGCTGCCACGTCAAGACAAATCCAAACAGCTTCTGGTACGGTTCAATACTCTCTCTGATGACCTCCACTTCTGGGTAACAAGTTTTGTCCAATTTAAAGAAGGCCTCTTCTTTGTTAATGGAGACAATAGCGTCCTCAGCCTCTTGGAGAAGTTTCTGAACTGTTCTGACATCCGCCACATACTGTCCAAAAAGTGATGACATAATCGTTATATATTTATGATGAAATCCAAAAGTAAACAGACTGCAGAGCACTCGTTGAATAGCTAATAATCAGTGGCAATACAGCCTTATTATTGGGGTGAATAAATATGTCATATTGAATTACAAGGACACTCTCAAGAGACTTTAAACATTTGCATTTCATGTTAGAATATTACAAGAAAACCAAAACAATTCTGTGGCCACTACTTACTATTACTGACCATTTAAATTTTCATATCTTGATACAAAGCCCTCTTAGTTTATTCATGATTTTAAGTCAAATTTCACTCTCGTAGCTGTCAAATATTAAGATGGAACCAGCCAATTAGTTTAGTACTGCATTAAGTGTGGAAAGGGGCAACAGCTATCCTGGCTCTGTCTAGTAAATAAATCCACCTACTAGCATCTCCAAAGCGGACTAATCGAATCTTACCTGCTGCATCATATCCAGCTCAGAGCATTGTGGGAACTCTTCTGTCCTGCGTCCCAACTTTTCCAGCTGTACCATTAATCTTTCTCTTTTAGCGATCAGCTCCTTCTGTCCTTTCTGCTTGGCCTCCTGTATCACCTAGAAAACAACACAGATGTCCAGAATAAGATCACATAAAGAAAGCAACCACAATACACCGTTTTACGCAGCAAACACGGGAGCATTACCTCGTCACTTTGTTCAAATATATGAAGGATAGTCTTTGGCCAGGAAAAAACAGTGGAATTAAGCTCCATATCCTCTGGCTCAATGACGTAGACATCCAAGATGTAGTTAAGTCTGCAGTAGTCTTCCTGTCAAACCACAATTTGAATAATGTTAAAATTGGTATGACTGAAATCAATATACTTTCGTCCAACTGCTCTAACCAATCATCAGGGTAGTCACCTTTATTTGTTCATTTAGTTCTTCTATTCCCTTTGTCTTTGCGAAACTAATGTACTCAACCATCTGAGCCATGTCCTCTGTGTTCTCTGGAACTTCCAGGGCTTTCCTTCTGATGGTTTCAAACTCAGAGCAGATCCTTTGTAGAGATACAACGTACATCAAATTGTGAACATTTTAGAAGGAACAGAAGGACAAACTTTGTTTAAGAATGACAAAAGACGTAACTTACTGTAGGTTTTGCTCACGGTGTCTGCTGACCAGTTTCTTTAGAAGTACTTCAGCATACGTTTTGGCTTTGTTGGCCAGCCCTTGTTTGAGCTCCTCGCAGTCCAGATGAACCATTGTGAAGTGGGCTTTTGATGGAAGGCCCATAATCTCCTTCGACACAGCACGAAACTCCTCCACATGCTGGTAGAATTACACATTGACGGTTCCATTGAAGGAAATGAAGTAAAACAAGGCAAAAAATATGAAGTAAACACATGCAGACTGAATTTGAACTGTACGATTTGTTACCTTAGTGTACTCATCAAATGAGTGTTCCTCCTCCATAAACGTATTCACTTGGGCCTCTGCAGTTCCATTGATTAGCCATTCATACTTCTCAACTATAAAAATAAACAACAACAGTCAGCAATGAACAGAATTAATGTCCACAGAGTGATGCTAAGAGATGTCTGGACAATGCGACATCACCATAGTTTTGGAAATGTTTGTCAGGTTCCTCTAAATTTTTGCGCAAAGCGTTCTTCACAGTGGCCTGAGCCCAGTCAAAGATGTGATCAGCCACCTTGGCATCCACAAATGAAGATGTGGCTTGTGTCAACCATGACTGGACCGTCTGTACTTTCTGTGGAGGAATGTCATTAATATCAATACTGTCTCAAAATACTTAGTAAACACATAAAAAATGTGGCATAAAGTGGGAACCTCACCTGCAGCGTATTTGTTATGGCATTAAGAATCTCAAAAACAGATGCTTCCAGATCTTGTAAGGTGGGGTAAATTTCCATATTTTCATCATCAAATGTCAAAGCCATGCGGAAGATTGGCAAGCAGTGGCAATTGCTTGGATCAAACACGCTGACAACCTCCTCCATGCTGGAGTGAAGCAGGGATCTCAACTAAGAATTTACAGAAGGAAAAAATTGGGTCACGTTTACTAAAAAAACTAATGAAGTAAATACCAAACAAATTATTAGCTAAATGCTAGTCACTGACATGCTATATGTACAGTTTACTATAAAGATATATATAGCTTCGAGTATAGCTTAGCCTTCTTTGGCTAATTCCATTTCAAGTAAGCAGCTATGAAGACACAAACTTTGCCAAGTTTTGAAAGTCAAGGTGTCTTTCTAACGGGTCGCTCTAAGAACTGACTTTCTAGGACAATGAATGATAATTAAAATGTTCTAGTACTGTCTTGATTCCAACAATGAGTAACATATGAATAATTTAGATAACTTTAACGTTCATAACGAATCAAGTCAAAACTCAAGTGAGCATATTCACACCTGATTTGAAATGAGTGTAGATGCACAGTCGTAGAAGGAATCCACTTTTTCCTCTTTAACGCCCTTCAGCGTTTCTTTACTTGTCAATAAGTGGATGATTTTAGGAAACCAGGTGTTCATGATATGATCTTCTGTCCTCTTACACTCCACAGCCATTTTGTTCTGTAGGCTCTTGCAGTCCACAGGTCCTGAAGCTCTATACCAAAAAGGCAATATTAATTAATAAAACAAAACATGCAAATCTTCATATGAGGAAATTCAGGTATGTGTCTGATTGCCTCCATGTTGTCTTTCCCCACCTGCATCCTGAGAGATCAACTAGGATCAGTGGAGAAAATGTCATGTAGCCAATGTCCAACATAGTTTGCATTACAGGATGAAGAATGTGCAAATTTGTCTTTATCCTCCTGCGACTTTTGATAAAACTATTACGCCATGGCTGGGAGAAATCAAGAACCCTGCAAAGATTAAAAGTAAATGTGGAGATTAAAAACATAGGTTGCCAATTGATTACTGTGCCTAAACGAGTGCGCACAAACACTTTTGACACTCACTTTGGTTGGGCAGACCCCAGTTTTTCTGAGCCCACTCGGTCTGGATTCTTTATTACTGTGTCCACTAGAGAGAGTGAATTTGGCATAATGAGACAGAGCAATACCAGCCTAGACATTTAATACGATGCAAAGGTTTTAATCTCTTGTTTAGATCACAGAGGTTTCTACAGCTCTGTAGCATGGCAATAACCCAAAACAGAGTCATAATGACCTAAATGCAAGAACAAAGGCTCCTGCAACAGATTATATTGTTATCACAAAGCCCTGCTCTTAACATCATCAAGTCAGTCTGGGTTACTAGCACTTACAGCTACTTATTTTTAGTGTTAAAACTTTTGCACACAATAGTAGATTCCTACAATAAAATTGATTTGCAATACCTGTGTGCTTGGCAGTCACACTGTGGAAGTCGTCAGTGACTTCCAAGCAAAGCTCTTGTAGTAGTTTATTTGTCTCAGGGCTCCCTTTACGTTTAGGTTTGACTCGAGCTACAATTGAGTCCAGCCACTGTTGCTGGATTGGAGGTAAGGGGCAACTCTCTACCCGCTGCTTCAGAAACCTGTAGTTGATCTGCAAATGGCGCAAAACAGGTGTAATACAAGGTGTAACAAATTTTCATAAATAGGGATTTGCCTCTTCATGTGTAAAATTCAGTACTAAAAAAATAAATCATACCCTTTGTTTTCGCTCCTCACTAAGCATCTGTGAAGTGAAAATAAACCTCATCAGTAACACACTATGTATTTCAAATGTGTGAATAGATTTAAAGATGCCTTACAGAGGGCGGAAACTGTGGCTCTGGTGACAGGCTTTGCACGGTTTCCCTCTCAATGCTTTGCCTGTAATCCTCCATTGCTCTAGAGACCCTGTAATAATGCAATCAACAGACCGTCACTTTGTAGGAATGTAAATATACATAACTGATTGTCCTCCCAAGTTAGATGTTGGAAGATTCTAGCATAGCTTTAACTAACTTAGGTACTGAAAACACGGCTGAGGGAAAACATACAATATCATATGTAGTTGCTTTTGTTGTACTTTGCTCCTTCTGTGCCTCAGCAGCTTCTTGTGACCCATTATCTTCTCCACTATCTCCTCCTTTGCTGCTGTGGTCTGTCGCACTTCATCCCTCAGCTGCTGCTGCACCTTTTCTATTGGAGGAAGCACTGGAAACTTCGGTATATCCTTCACCGGTGTGGTTTTGTAAACTGCCGGAGAGGTAGCCATCTCTGACAGCTGGCCACTGAAAGGAGCAAAATCAACAAGGAGGCGAAGTAACAGGTGTTGTGAGTAAGCTAGGAGTAGGCCAACTTCAAGTTAACTCAGCTAATCCTAACGTTAGGTCGCAGTAGTAGTCAGACGTGAACTGCAGTGAATAACAGGAGACTTATTATTGGTTTACCTGGTTGTTCATCCAGTGTCTTCAGGCTTTGGTTAGCTGCCTTACGGCGAACTCAACTTTTAGCACAATTTAGCATCTGAAGTGACATCCGAAACTAAAGTTAACAGCGTCGTTGTCATAGAAACAGTAAACTGGGTAGCAACAGGAAGAGGCGGGGCTTGTTGTGTTTTCTCCCGTTGCTATTATGTCCCCGCCGACGTTTATCTGAAATAGAAAAAATCGACATAATTAGATACAATACAATTATACCAATAATATAATACTACTTTAAATATATTTAAAGTAGTTTCCCTCTAAATAAACACATCCATGAATAAAATAGCGTTTGTTAGTCTCTAAAAAGCTGAAAATCACGTTTTCATCTTCATATAATTTTATCATAAAAAATACTGCTATTTCCCTTAATAAAATGATTTGAGTAGCTCTATTTCAATTATATACATTTTCTAGAGAAGAGTAAAAATAAATAAAGTAATAAAAACCATCTAAAACACAGCTGTAGCCTAGGTGTTCTTCAGATATGAACAAGGCGTATCTGTTCATTTCCCCTGATAAAAGAACCTAGATGTAGGCTAGTCGGATGAATACCTACTATAAAACTGTAAACCAGGATTGTATTCTTCTTATGACTGTTATATGGGCTTAGTGACGTTATAGTTTAAATGCATTGTGGGGACCAGCAGTTTCTATGCAAAATGTGGTTTATGGTCTAATGGACTAATCTGTTTCCTCGTGTGTTTCACCCCCGCGTTCAAAGCAAATAGCTCTCCCATGAAATGTTACATGCATACAAATGTAATCTCCGATTAATCTCAGATATTTGAAGTTCTTCAGAAAGTAGAGCTAAACTTTTGAACTGAGCCCTCAGTTTAAATTCAATCAAATCAGCAGCTTTTGGCTAATGAGCTTACAGCTCCACCACCTGGTCAAATGGTGTAATTTCAACAGGTAACTGAAAAAAAAAAACAACAAAAACAAAAACAAAAACAAACAAACATGGAATATTTAAGTCATATTATTTTACCTTAATAAATGTAATTTTGTACGTGAATTGTATTATTGCTGTGATACTCCTCTTCTATGATATATACTTATATAAAACTCTGGATGTTGTGTCGTTGTTTAGGCACAATCCTCAATCGGTATTACCCCTGTATATCGCAGCTGCTGTCACTCGCAGTTATTTTCGTATTTCCGTTTTGTTCAGCATAGAGCCATCTGGCAGCATTTGCCTGAGGAGAACAGATCAAGAAGAACGTATGTCTGTTTTTTTTATTATGGAATATTTTTGTCAATTCTTTACATGCACTTGTTTCAGTCAGATCATCACTGCAATTGCATCATGCTCCAGACGAATACAATAATAAGGAGGATATATTTAACAAGTTGAACTGAACAAATTCCACCTCCATCCTAAAATGCTTCAGATGTGAAAGGACATCTTGCAGCATTAACAGCTGGTGACTGGCAGAATGCATGTAAAGTTACTGTTAGGTATTCATTTATTTGTGTGGTTGAATCAATCTAGGTGACACATAAAGCATATATACAGATCAGCCACAACATTAAAACCACTGACAGGAGAAGTAAATAACATTGACCATCTTGTGACAATGCAATGTTCTGTTTTGACCTGGCATTCGTGTGGATGTACTTAGACATGTACCACCCACCTAGATCAGACCAGGCACCCCCACCTAATAGCAATGACACTCCTTAATGGCAGCAGCCATGCCCAGCAGGATGCAGCCTGACACAGACACACAAAAACGGCATAGGAATAACTCGCCAGAGGGAGTCATAATGATTTTGGAGGAACAAGGGAGACCTACACAATATTAGATAGGTGGCTATAATGTTAGGCCTGATTGGTGTATACTGTAGTTCCGATGGCATTAAATGCATGACTTCAATGGACCTATTTTGACCTGCAGGGTAAACACAGGGGTGATTGATGGCATTAATTATGGCCCTGTTCCATTTACTTGGGTCAGAGCGATGGTACTGGCCAAGCTGGCTCACTGGCGTGAGCTCACTAGCATGAGTTTTCCTGGAATATGTTTGTGTGTTTTGATTTGTCTCTGCTCTTCATCTGAAACAGAGTCAAATCACAAGAACAAAGGCAAAGCAGTAAAGGCGTTTTTGGTCACTGCTGTGGTAACGGTACAGTAATGTTCAGTATTAAAATGTAAAATCTACTGCTTGTTTACCTTGTCTCCTCTTCATTCTCTTCAAGTTTCTATGCAAAATTATATTCACTGCTTGGTAACCTGCTGCTTGCATAACATGTCTGCAGGTGAGGCAAAGGATAGAGACGTTAGTTTTGAATTAGTTAGTTTTCAATTCAGAATTCTTAGCAGTGCAGTTTCCCTTGTGGATGAATAAAGTCTATCAAAGTCTAAGTCTAAGTCTTCATCCACCCATCACTACAGACAAGCTGTAGTCTATAATACATTATTTCCATATGAGCAACCATGGCAACAGCTTGGCATGCCACCCCTTGATTTTGCTGTGGCCAGGAACATATCATTGTTCTCTGCATGAGAGCTCTGAGTCACCCTCAAGACACCTCTTGCCAGGAACCATGAACTCCTCTCCAAGTGTATGAAAGTGGACAAGCAGTTTTTTACGCTCAACAACTTTCTGGGTGCATTTCAGTTACAACATGTCTCCTTTATATACAATCAGTGGTATAAAAAATAATAATAAAATAAAAAGCATGCACAACAACACTGGAACACAATAGATTTGATTATGGTTCATACCATTCTCGGTCCAGCTGTACAACAACTCACCTTTCTGTAACAGATAACTCTGTTATTCATGTTAATGGACACTATTGCACCTTACTTTCATTTCTGTGTATATAATATATTCATTCATTCATTCATTCATCTTCTATACCCGTTTAGTCCTGTTAAGGGTCACGGGGGTCTACTGGAGCCTATCCCAGCTGTCATTGGGTGAGAGGCAGGGGTACACCCTGGACAGGTTGCCAGTCCATCGCAGGTCATATAATATATTCTTCCATCTCTATTTCTTGTACATTTGTTCATATGCTAATTGGTACATTTTTGCTTATACTATTTAATTTAATTTATTTTAATTTAATTTAATTTTATCTTTCTTTTACTTCTGGTTCTTAATAGTGTTTTTTATGTGCAACTAAGTTGACCAAGCAATTTCCCTTGTGGATCAATAAAGTTTATCTAAGTCTAATTCAGTTACTGATTGTGCAAGTTCAGATCACAATGCAGGATCCACAGAATATCACTTCTCTTTTACAAAACGGTACCGAACACGCAAATATTGCTAAGAGTAACATTTTTTAGCTTCATGGTTCTCCTTACCGGCAAAATATTGCGTGGGCGAGCTTTGAAGCTTTTTGAACGCGCTTCAACCTCAACCGCGCTGTTTCCGGGGGGCGGGCCGACAGGGGGCTGAGTCTGACAGAGAACCGGAAGTCGTCAAGAGGAGAGAAGAAGAAGACACAATCCGTTAGCAAGCTAGCTACTGCTGGGAAGTAGCGACAAAATCTTCAGGTATTGTGAATAAAGTTGTCATTGCGTTGACATGGAGTAGTAGTTGTGCATCAGTTTAAGACAATAAAAGATATTAGGGCTGATTCCTAATATATATATCCAAAATAAATAGACCTAGAGGCGGACATTGCCTTTGTTTTGATCCGTGTTGACCAGAGTCAGGCTTCAATGTTGTGTTTTTCATCGAAGGCCCAAACTATCGTTACTTAGATTTTCCGGTGCAGTGAAGCATTCTGACTGAACATCTAACACTTTATTTTCAAACGTTATCGTTGTGTGGTTGTTCTCGCCACGAATTAACCATGTCCCGTGTCTCAATGTCATCCGTTTACTCTTCCAGGACAGTGTCATAATGAGTTATGCAGAGAAGCCGGAGGACATAACAAGGGAAGAGTGGATGGATAAACTCAACAACGTCCACATTCAGAGAGCCGATATGAACAGACTCATTATGAACTACCTGGTGACAGGTGATCTTTTTTGTTTCTCATCGTGTCTTTTTAGATGTCTGTAGGCTTAAATGTGCAGATCTGTGTGACGTTTGAATGTGCGGGTTTTCTGTTCCAAAGAGGGTTTTAAGGAGGCAGCAGAGAAGTTCAGGATGGAGTCTGGGATAGAGCCTAGTGTGGACCTGGACTCTCTCGATGAACGCATTAAGATCAGAGAAATGATCTTGAAGGGACAGATCCAGGATGCTATTGCGCTAATCAACAGTCTGCACCCGGAACTGCTGGACACAAACCGTTACCTCTACTTTCACCTACAGGTAAATTAAAACACAGTGCGGGCATCTCAACTACTGTCTGTACAGAATTTTTGCTGATTGATTGCGCCCATGTTTTTTTTCTTCTTGTTATTCTGTGCAGCAACAGCATCTTATTGAGCTGATTCGTTTGAGGGAGACAGAAGCCGCTCTTGAATTTGCACAGTCCCAGTTAGCTGAACAAGGGGAGGAGAGCCGAGAATGTCTGACTGAGATGGAGAGGACGCTTGCCCTGCTGGCATTTGACAACCCGGAGGAGTCACCTTTTGGAGATCTGCTCAATATGATGCAGAGGCAAAAGGTAGGATCACAGTAAATTAGTAAAGTCCTTATTATTTTTTCACTGATATTGTATTTCTCTCTCAGATGGAATACAGCAGTTTAAAGGGTGCACTTTTTATGAGATTTTGTTTTATGGAATTTGTTTGTTTTTTTGCCTTTTATTTTTATTTTTCTGCTGTACTCAGATAAAGGTGGTGGGTAGTGATGAGTTTTCAACTCGCATTTGAATTTGAAATTCATGTGGAAACCACATAAAGGTTCACTTATCACAGAGAGTTCTGCTTCAGTTGTGAAACCAGTTGAATGAAACCCTCTGTAGTTCTGAAGGGAGCGCTCCTACGGGAAAAACAAATGTGTTGGGCTCGCAAATAGAACATTAACATGAATGTGGCTTTGTCTTTCAGGTGTGGAGTGAAGTGAATCAGTGTGTGCTAGACTATGAAAACAGAGAGTCAACACCCAAGCTGGCCAAGCTCCTGAAGCTACTGCTATGGGCTCAAAATGAACTTGACCAAAAGAAAGTGAAGTATCCCAAAATGACTGACCTCAGCAAGGGAACAATTGAAGACCCAAAATGAGGAACCAGAGTGAACAAGTACCACAGCATTACAAAATGGACACATTTCCTTTACCTATTTATACCCCCAGGAAACAGATTCATAGAGTACAACCTTTTCTTTTTTGTAAGGGTTGCTTTTTGATACTTTATTAACTCGGAATGTGCAGAACACCGGAGTGATGGCATTTTAAAGTGACTTCTCACACTAAAGTAACATGACCATTGTTTCGCTTGGTTTTTTGATTTACATATTTGTTTATGTAAAATTAGTATATTTCAGTTACACTAGTTTTTCTGTCTGTTGGCAGGGAAAGTTGTTGGCATGAGAGGGTGTGAATAAGGCCTAAATTAGGCTGTCACTTTCTGTGTGTGACCACTTAGAAGGGGCAAAGTTTGATCAGGGAAAATGCTTGGTTCAGTGCACACTGCTTAAATAAATCTATTTCTTCCCTACAAAACATAGACATTTAAGATACTATTCTTTCAGCTAGTACTATTACATGACAGAAATAGCCTATAACAAGATTCTTGGGGGTGTTTCAAGCTACTGTGAAACATAAATTCAACTTTAGATTCATGCTGCATTATTGCTTGAGAAATTATGTTACGGTCGTAGCTGGGCGGGAAAAAAGCTAGCTAAAATGCTACAAGCCTTTCGGTGGACTGTGCAAGCTTAAAGTCAGCCTCACTTTCATAGTGTTTTAAAATATGGATATGCAGATGGTATTTAAAGATGTGAACTGTTTACTCTGTGTCCACGGACAATGGAGACACTTTTACAGACAGAGTTACATTTATGAAACACGTAGCCATTTTGCTAGAATTGATGTGCTTGTTTTCTTTTTGCCTGATTCATTATTTTGCAATAAAAGTGACTTTTTAAATTGGGCGTGTCATACAGAACTTGGTGTCTTTTAATTCTGGCAATATATAAGAGTATAAAATATGTAATGGACATGAGATATATTGTGTGTACATGTAAATACACAAAATCAGCCGCAACATTAAAACCACTGACAGGAGAAGTAAATAACATTGACCATCTTGTGACAATTCAATGTTCTGCTGGGAAACTCTTGGACCTGGCATTCGTGTGGATGTTACTCACTATGTACCACCCACTTAGACCAGACCAGGCCTGGCACCCCACCCCATTGCAATGCCACACGGCAGGATGCAGCCTGACAGGCAAACACAAAAACAATATAGGAACAACACGAAATACATGAAAAACACAAGGTGTTGACCTGACCTCCAAATTCCCTAGATCCCAAACTGACCAAGGATCTGTGGGATGCACTGGAACAAGCCTGAGCCACAGAGGCCCCTCCCCTCAACCCATAGGACCCAAAGTCCCCCACTAACAACATTGCGATGTCAGACACCGCAGGACACCATCAGAAGGTCCATGTCCATTCTCTGATGAGTCCCAACTGTTTCGGAGGCGTAAGGGAGACCTACACAATATTTGGAAGGGGATCATCAGTGTTTATGTCTGATATAAAAAGACATGTATAAGATATGTAAACTCTGAATAAAATATAAAAATTGGAAGTTATATATATATAT
>JASGAT010325359.1:0-13917 GCA_030220025.1 Chelon auratus | reverse complement strand
GCACACTTTGGGGCCTGTAATACAAATTACAGTTTAAAATGCTACAGCTTGCATGAGTCTAGGTAAACATGTGCATTCCTTTATGGCCACAGTTTGTTCTTATAATGTCTACTTTAAACAGGACAACGCACTGTATCAAAGTAAAAGTCATATCAGACTCATGGACATCACAGTGAGTTTTGTGGACATCAGTGGACTCCTACAGACAACACATCAGAATCCATGCCACCAAGAAGTGGAGCACATTTTGAGAGCAAATTAAGACCCTCTGCAGCATTAGTCTGAAAACCCTAATAAAGTCCCAGATGAGTGCACCTTCTTTTATCTTTTGGTGTCGTAATTGTCTTATTGTAACAAAATAATGCTATATAACCATCCAGTCTGTTAATCCACTAAAGCTACTTTAAAAACCATTAAAAATTTTCGGGGATATTAACTTTACATTAAAACATTAGGTCGTCTTTCAGCCCTGAGTAATGTCTGCAAGTATTTTCACCTGCAACACCATGCATCACTAACATTGTAATAAGCAAACAGTGCAATGGAATGTGACCCAGATGAATCTGAACTGTGAGAGAGCAGTGTTCAGAGGTTTTAGATGTTTTTTAAATCAGCCCGAACCTTGACTCAGGTAACATAAAACCTGAAATAAACTAATGAAATATTTTAAAAAAGCACACTTTTCAAGTGTTATAGCAGCCTAACCTCAGCTATGCCTTACTGTAACTATAGATGACTATAATGAGGCAGAATCATCCAGTATTAATATGCCTGTGTGATGATAGGGCGTGCACATAAACTGCAGACAGAAATCACTTTACCGCCCTTACTTCAGCCAGCTGCATTAGCAAACTGTACAATCTACTCTTCTCAAATTACATCGGTACATGCCCATACAGACACTCAGCCTCCACCTCCTATCAATTATGCCATCACACAAATGCTTGCACCTGCAACTTGTGAATGGACTGACTTCATATTTTAATTTAGTATATGTGGTTTTAAAGTGGAGTGGTCATCAGTGCGTGGGGGTGGGGTAGGAGGCAGAGGAAAAGAAAAAAAAAAGAAAAGATTTGTAGAGGTAAGTTCAAGTGGATATCTGTCCAGGGTTAAAAGTGAAAGTAATTCATTACAAGGAGATAGTGCTCGGTGATATTCCTCATCTTGACGCTTTGTGGCATGGCAGTTGAGAGGGGTGAGGTGAAGGGGGTTGAAATGGCCGGCAGTGATGGGGAAGGGACTTGGAGGGGAGGTGGGGGGAGCAACATCCAGCAGCCCCATTGAACGAGGAGGAATGGCGATGAAGGGATAAGGGCCAAATGGATGGTCATATTTTACAGTGGGTCAGAGTGAATCGTGCTGTCCAGCACTGTAATTACAAGTTTGGTTAGAGGAGAGAGGGAGAGAGAGGGGAGGGATAGAGACAGTAGTCTTTGTCATGGCCGTAAATGAACAGCCAGGCTTAATTGAGTGTTAACCTCTGAAACTGTTGTGCTAACACTGCAGAGAGATGGGGAGATGGAGGGAGAGAGGGGTAAAAAAAAGGGGAAAGAAGTGCTGATAAGGCCTTTTGTGTTCATCAGTTTGCTGCCTTATCCTTCCAAACCCTGCTCACTACCAAAAGCCGACATCTCACACGGACACAGTGTACAAAGTCGCTCTGCACAGAGCAATATTTTAATACACAAAGTAATGGGAATAAACGACAAAAGAATAAAAGTTGACATTAAACGTTGTTGTTGGCATTGTATGTAATACTTAAAAAAATATATTATTTTGCAGTACAAGATGTGCCAACTGTTCCACATTTCACAGTTAAACTGCAAAGATTTTTTAACCTCCCCTGCAGCTAAAGTTTTCAATAATATATGGATTGCTGCAGAATTTTATGATCATCATCCCCAGAGGATAAACCCCTAATATTTTGGTGTTAAAAGTTTCACTACTACAGTTAAAGGTACAAGATAGGCTGGAACTAAAGAGACATTCATACTACATTTGCCTCCATGTCAATATCAGATGTGGCATGATATTGCATGCCACGTCTGGAACATTTGGCGAAACGTGGCAAAGACAAAGAAACACAAAATAACCACAAAGTGACACAAAATTAATGCAATGAGCCACAAAAAATACAGAAAATAAACACAACAGACAACAAATTGATGATAAAGAGACACACAGTGTCCGGGAAGAGACACATAATCTCCATAACAGACATTCGTTAATACGCAGGATTCGATGTTACGATGCCTTGTGTCAAGATTCCAGGGAAAACACATTTAGAGGCCCTGTCCATCTGAGAAACCCTAACAAACTTACAGTCAATGCTTTATGAGATATGAAAATTAAACCTACAATCTAAATGAACTAAGTAAATGCTGCTGGCACAAAATTAACACAAACAAACACAAAATTAACACAATGAGCCATAAAATGACCATAAACAAATACGGAAAATGAACACAACAGACAACAAATTGATGATAGAAACACAATGACCAGGAAGACTGACAAAAACGAAGTAAAACTAAGCACAAAGTGACTACACAAATACTGAAAGTTAACAGAACAGCAACAAATTGATGAGAACGAGATACACAGTGACCAGGGAGGGACACCAAAGACACAAAACTAACACAAACTGACACAAAAATAACAGAAACACAAAATGAAAACTCGGGAGATACAAAGAAAGTGAAAGTGACCACATTGTGACAATGACTGCAAAGAGACACAAAGCATCCACACCTACACAAAATGAAAAGATAGCACAGTGCGAAATAACTACAAACAAGGACGACCTAATTTTGTTTAGGTCACAGTTTTGCGCTCATCGGTCTGGTTGTGTTGCTTCACTTGGAGGGGTGTCACATAATCCATGGTGTGGTGCTGAACTAGGATGGACGTGCTCATCTCGATCCTGTTTGGGCTAGCTAATTGGCGAGGTAAAGCTAGCATGTATAATCCAGCTCGCAAGATGTTTGGTTTAGCTCTTTCATCAGGGAAAAGGAAGAAGTTTTTATGCTTCGTGACAAAGTCCTTGGTGCTTATATTTGAGCAGGAGACAAATCCAGCGACAGTTTGATGAGGAGAACAAGCGATACTCGCAACCGCTCAATGATAACATGGACATCTCCGGTTTAATCACTGGATTAATCGCTCCTTGTTGATTGGAAAACGCGTCCTAAAACATTACAAAAAGAACTCTTTGACACTTTGTCTGTGCGTCTTCTCACTCATTTCTTCCTCGTGTCCTCTCCATTTTTTTCTCTTTTTTCCCTCCACCCTCTTCCTATATGTGTTTCTTTTCAATTTTCCTCTGCTCTAATTTCCCCTCCTCATCCCGGCCTGTGTGATTGTGGTGTCTCATCACAATTTTGGCAGACATTTCTTTTCATTTTCTTTCCTCATCTCCTGCCTTATTTTTGGCCTCACACCTCCTCCCCTAAACCCTACAACCACCCCCTCACCACCACCGTTTTTTTTTTTTCTTTCTTCACTCTTTTCTCCCTGTTTCATGGTCTTCCTGCAATCTTTTGGTTCGTCATTTACGGCAGCTTGTTTCTTTCAATGTTCCGAGGTAATGGTGGAATATAGCGAGTCTGCCGTCGGAAAGAAAGAGGGAACAATTTGTTCCCTTTGCAACGAGCGGGGACGGTTGTGATCAAGGGTGTGATCTGCAAACGCACAGTCCCACTCACACACACACACACACACACACACACATAGACACACAAAGCGATGATGATGAGGCCATTTCCTCCCTCATCTCCAGATCCTCATCTAACCGCTAATGAAAAACATGACAATTACCCACAACTCTTTGCACCTCAGCCCTCAGCAGTAGTAATCTTGGCGCCGATATGAAGTCAGCTTGCCGTTTTGCCTCCACTGTCCCTTTCTCTTTCCAATCTGTCTATCCCCTCCCATTTTCTCTTGTACGTTTAGACAGGAGCTGGGCATCGGGAGTGTACAGCGACAGTGATGACTGCTGCTGAATGGTTTTAAGGATGTGATTGGAATTGGAGATATGATGTAGCATTACTTACATTGGCCAGTTGGGGACTGTTTAAGGCTATGTTGAGGGTAATGAACAGTGGATTAAGGGTGAGTAATGAAGCACCAAGGATTAACATTTGGTACCATGGGAGCATCATGAAGAGTTCATTTTGTTAGTTGGGTCTGTGTATGTCGAAAACCCTAGTCCAGTTTCAGATTTAATTATTTGGCTATCACTATCCGATAAATGCTAAAAATAAATCATTTTCACACGGAAGGTAGCTTGAGTGAAAATTAGCAGATTCTTGACCTCACTGTCAATCAGCGTACACAATGAGATAACTTTAAAATTCAGGATCTTAACAAATCACAGACGGCGTAACCGTGCCGCATGCATGATTACATGCGTGCATATTTGATGAGGCGATGCGCCGCCGCGCAGTCCACACGACAACGCATCATCTCCTGACACCTTTCTACCTCTCTGCACCGGGTGACAGCGAGGTGTCACTTAAGATGGCACTTTAATTAATTTTGTTTGTCCTGTTCATTGATAGTCATGGACCGCTGGGTATCCGCGTACGTGCTGTTGGGGCTGATGCAGCGCTGAGAGATAGTGGATAGAGCGTGTACGGAGGGAGACGGGCCAGCCTGAGCCAGTTGTCATTTTTGACACTGTGTTCAGTTGTCAGCATGTCTTCTAGCAAAAAAAAAAAAATCTAGGGAAATATTAAGATCAATATGAACTATTTTCTCCAATCCTCTCAATACTGAGCACTTGATATGGACTGAGATGATATTTTTCTATGACTAAGGTTGTGGGAAAGATCATTGTTTGTGATTATGTGTAACTAAAGTTCTTTGTATAAAGTCATGGTGGACATTGTCTATATTAAAGCAGATCACCATCTTATTCTTACAGTAACCAAGTGCTGTGAGTGCCTTAATATGACCATTAAAAAGTTGAATAATGCCTTATCAGTCAATATTCTACTGCTCGGCGGAATAATTTGCCAGAAGAATCTACACAATTATAGGCAGTTTAGGCTTCTGCGTCAATTTGATGCCATAGCTACAGCAACAGCTCAGACCTTTGTGCCGTAGCTTATGTGCACCTCCCCAGAAATGTAACTGCGTGACAGCGACACAGACCAGTGTCGTAGTGTGTTTCTTCTTTAGTATATCTAGCTGCTTCTCCATCTCCGCAATTTTTAATTTGATTTTGGATTAATAAAGATGGTCCAGGAAAGGTTAACTGGAGATGCAAACATTCGTATGACTTGACTTCAGCAATATTCCGGCAAAAGTTTCAGTCGCCATTGTTGAAAATGAAGTAGGAACTGGAATGTGAAGCAGGAAGTAGAAACAAACATTCACCCGACTGGCAAAAAAGACACAGCGATGACTAAAGATTGGGTGGTGTTTTTACAGACTGAGGAGCGTAAATGGCTTAAGTGCGTAGGTTACGGCATCTGTGTCCCACAGTACTCTAAATTAGCCTTTAGTATACATTTTGATAACTGCATTTTCCTCAAATTTTAGAAGTTGATGTTAGATATCTTTATTTAAAAAGATAGATGTCCGTCCAGTAAATCCAATTAATGTATTCATTTCCAAACATAGCTTCATGATCTCTCAATGGCAGAGCAGCAGCATATGCAAAAAAAGAAAATCTAAAGAACCTCTTAGATGAGGTGCCATCATTAATCCCGGAGGTGACTCATTCATGAAAAATATCTGACTGAAAGTACCATGGACATTACATCCACATCATCTGACCACGTTGCATTAGCTGACCATGTCATAATCATCTACTGCCGCCTGCATGAAGGATACACAATCAGCTGTGACACTGCCGGCCAGAGAGGAGTGCACTACTGTGGGGAGCAAAAATTGTGCAAAAAAATTTTTTCGACCAGTTCTACCAACAAGTCTGCACACGCTGCAGTCATGAAAGCCAATTCAACACCTGCTGTTAGTTTGAGACTGATCATTTTGCCTGTGTGAACATGCCAATTTTGATTTCACTTCCAGTACATTTTCACCTTCAGAGTATCAAACCGGGGGGAACAGGGAGTCTTTATCATTTCATGACAAAATATTACAACTTAATAGGTGAGCAGGCTGCAAGTACAGTTATTCTAGCTGTCAGCTCTGTAACCTGCCCAACAGCCTTCACAGTGGAGCCAGAGATTTAACTATGGAACTCATTTCAGAGGTGTTAGCTGTGACTTAGACAGGTTTTGTTGGATTATTAAAATATGTAAAAAAAAAAAAAATAATCGTATTTTAGATTTATTCATTTTTATAAAGTGGGGTAATATATAAATTAGGTTCTTATTTGCGTAACCAGTGACTTGTGTTATTTTACATTTGTCCCACAGCAGAAGTTCAGTTTTTAAATCTTTTTGTGAAATAAGTTTAACAAGACCAACAAAATTAAATCACATTCAATCCACAGAATATAGACACTTCAGTACTCGATACAGAGCTGGCATGTAAGTGAATCACTGCAGACATTGCAAACATTTCTCTTTATTTGAACGCAGACGAGCAGCACTGCAACATAATTGTTACTTATTCATTTCAAACATATTCATAGGAAAAAAGAAAAGAGGCAAAGATGCAATTTCTTTCCCTTTTATTACTGCCACAATTTATTGATTGTTGCACGAAGCTGCAGCAGGGAAAAGTGGGAAACAGCCAAGGGGCTGCGAAAGAAACCCCATGTTCACTCTACTACTGTCTGATTAAATTCATTAGGAATATGCGAAATACAATATAAATTGTTGATACTGTTCCAGTATTTGTGTTGTAGGATTTAGAGAAGTCTTAGAATCTAGTTTTAAGAAATAATAGTGCATTTATTTCTTTTAATAGTTGGCTGGTCAGTGAAAAACAGTGAAATATGCAGGCAAATATGTTGCACATATATATATATATATTAATTAGAAGCTAAAGGTTTGGCTCAGCTAATTATGTTTTACTCACGTTACTCTTTAGCATCGACTGCTGTTTGTATAAACTTGATGAATTGACTGTTTAGATGAAATGCAGTTGGTTGTATTTGATATTCATATCTGATTGAGTTTATTTAAAAATGCAACATTATGCAGAAATGAAATATGCTAAGAAACTTCCTGCATGATATATTTTGTGCTTTAATCCAGTGGTTTTTCTTGCTATGTGAGTAACATCGGTAACATAGCATTTAAAATTAAGAGATTTGTTTTGTACATTTTACAGTGTGCACATGCTTCTTCATGCTTTCACAATTCAGTTGTTCATATATATGAATAAATAAATAATTGCTCGCTACAATTTTAAAGTATGTAGTAAAAGTTTTTTTCTGGAAAAAAAATAAATGAAATAGATTAAATCAAACAAAAACAGATGTACAAGCCAAAACACAAAATGAACCAGAAGGACTTTAACGGAGATCTCTAAACCTACAACCTACTTGTAATATTACATAGTCAAGTACATTTTTTTTTTATTTTTTTTTTTATGAAAGGAGCATATTTTCAGGTCAAGCATCTTGTATTTTATCAAGAAAATAATTTAATAAATTACACACACCATGAAAGAAATGCTGTGTAAACAATTAAATCCTAAATTTTGTAATAAAATGAATAGGAATCCAGTGCAGGTAAAGGTAAAAATGGAAACTAAACACTGTGCTCGCTTTGCGTACTGGATTACAGATAATAATCGATGAAACAGTGAAACACTACTTAACTGTACGACACACACATACGCAAACCTATAACAAATGTTGATAAAATAACTGAATCAGCAACCGAATACAGTGACGTGCTTCAGTTATAAGAGTTGCAGACAAAGACAAAATTGTGGCATCATCTTTTACCCTGTTGTGACCTACTGCTCTTTCACTGCAATATTCAGTTCTTGCCTTGTCTATTACGTACAGATAAAAATGTGCATCTGTATATGCGATGGGCAGCTGTGGCTCAGGTATTGGAGTCACATGCCGAAGTGTCCTTGGGCAGCTCTGCAGCCGTGTGCGAGTGTGTGTGAATGAAAAACACTGAAGTGCTTTGAGTACCACTACGGCAGGCAGGAAAGTGCAGACCATTTCCAAATATGCACATCTTTTGTAAACTGTTAATCTGTATTAAATACACACGGGTAGGTGTAAGCCCTTTATAATTGTGCTGAAAACTGATATCTTAGTTATAACCATTTTATCCTGTTTTCTCAAGCACGGATTAATTCATGAACCAGCAGTTGATTCTTTATTAGATGTCATTTAACTCTCCTTTCTCCATCCTTTTATCTGCTTTCAGTACATTACATATAGTTTATAGTAGGTTATAAATCACATGTTAAGAGTTACATTTTGCATTGTGAACTAAACTAACAGTGCTACCATGGAGGTGTCCACACACTTTAGTATGAAACTTGTCCTTCAGACCTCTTCTGACCGCTCTGAAGGAATGGATGCAGGGGAAGCGGATCCACATGCTTTAGCGCCACTTTGATTATTCATAGAAAATGCAGACTATAGGGACTATGGGAGTGAAATATGGATGGATGCAGAAACAGGCAAATAAGAAAGTGGAGGGGGAGGGAGGGAGGGTGCATCGGTGTAAATAAATAAACAAAGAAATAAATAAATAACAAACAAACCACGGCACCCCTCGCTGCACACACTGCGAAGAACCAATCGGCACCCTGGCTGAACGCCCTGGAAATTGTGTGTAATGAGTAGGAAAAGATTAGAGGGAGCTCTTGCTAGGCCGTAAATTGACATTAGTAAAAGAAAACTCTTTTACTAGGCGGGCCCAGCAGTCTCATTTAGACAACAGAGGGGGTGGGGGCAGGAGCTGGAACAAACACTGCGACGGAAAGAAGTGTGTGAATCTGCTAAGATTATGTAGCCAGAGCGAAACCTTGCTGTTGTGTGCTGGTAGAGTGTTGAATTTATAGAGACGAGTGTTTTTCATCTGCCATTATATTGTATGGTATTGTATAATGTGAAGAAAAATAAAATATTTAGTAAAATGTAACTGTTTTTGGAATATTTGTTAAATTTCAAATCAAATGCAAAAGTGCTATTGCTCATGTGTTTGTGATGAAAATAGATATATGAATCATGTGTCTAAAATGTAAGATGGCATAGTTAGTGACAGATCACTTCGCTTGCCTGTAGATTTCCTACCACTCTTTTGTTGGAACTGCACGTCGATCCAAAGACATGTAGTATTCATATCAACACAAAAACAATCATAATTACAGTCCCGCTTTCCCCTGAGCAGCTCTAGCCTCATGCCACCTACAAACAAATTGTCTGTTATGTGTGTGAAAATGCCATTAGTCAGTTAAAGGAAGCCAGTAGAGAAAGGAGAAGGTTCTTAACATATTGCGTGAATTGTTAACTTCTCTATAAAATTCCGAACTCCAAGCCTATTGTTTAGTGTTCTGTGAGACACGTCTGGAAGCAGCTTTCATGTCTGAATGTCAGTTGATCTCTTGACTTTGTTCTGCTATGAGCAGGAACCAGAACAACTCAAAGAAGTTTGTTCTCACTCCTCTGACAAAGTGATGTCATTTTGTTCTCGCAGCCCTTGCTTGGGAGTCCTCAACACATCAACCTGGCAGAACGTTTTTCTTGTGTCGTGTCCGGCAACTATTTTGTGATTGGTCAGAAATTAGAAGTGGGCGTGTTTAATGCAGAAAAGTGGAATTGCTAGGACCCACTCTGTGAGCTCCTAGACGCTAATATTCACAGTGTGACTGATAATCTCTAGTGGGTAGAGATCAGCGTTCTGTGTGTGGGTGCTTGCCGAATGATCCGACGGACACGTCAAAACAACTGGCCGACATCTGAAAATAATAAAAGTGAAAATAATCATCGTCCATCTCCCACATCTCCCACAATAATGTATGCAGTGGGAGGGCCCTAGGAGGACTTCCCCAGAGTTTGGCGCTTGAGTTTCACATGAAGTATAAATTACCTGGCCAAGACAAACTTTTTTCTTGTTCTTGCAGCCCTAGGAGCGAGAACAAATTTCTCGCTTCTTAGATAGTATGCAACAAGCTTTAGTCACCAAAAAGTAACATCTCTGCCATTGCAAACTTCTGTTTCCATCTTTAAAGGCAACCCCAGTGTTACGACATGTCCTTATTTTATTTATTTTATTTTTATTTTTAGGTTGGGTGCTTTCAGAGTCCCCTCCATTATAGACCTTTTTCACAGCAGACATTATACCAGATCATAGCTGGAGGATCACAGGTGTAACTAATAACACTAAGGATGGCTGCGCTCCATTTAGGTGAGCCCTTTTCCAGGCACTTGGCACAGTAACTGACTGACATGGGTTAATGAGACACTTAATGGAACTCAGCCATCATTAAGGTTATTAATTACATCTGTGCTCTTCCAGCAATGATGGCTCAAGATGTCTGCTGTGTAAAAGGTCTGTGGCCTTCTGTGGATAACTTGCAGGCCAGCTGTCACCCCACTGAACAACCAGAATGACTACTTTAAACAGCAGCAGCTTCTGCAATAGGACAACGCTCACTTTAAGTAAACCCTTTTCATTCAAATAGCCTATTCCTTATGCTATTTTGAAAGCAGTGACATGCAGTTAAGGTCATAGTCTTAGCTTTTAAGCGGTTATATGTGCAAATGTTGGTTTTATTGCAGTGTCTCAAACTGTGCTGATCTATTATCCGTGCATCAGTGTTAGCTCTGTCCTAAAGATTGTTTTTTATTGTCACACAGTACATTAAGTGCATGCATACTGGAGAATCCAATACAGATATGTGGTTGGCTGTTCTTTCACAACATACAGTATGTACCATCACAGACTCTCACGTATGCATGTGTGTCCACACAAGCAGTGAGCGTGGATGAATGTGTGTCACTGGTCTGTTTGTGCGAGTGTTTGTGTTGCACCCTCCACCCCGACTGTGCAATTCTTGGAACTATGCAGTTGGAATAATAACAGCCTCACTGGCTAATGACGATAATGGTGCTGGCGATTTACTACAGCAAAAGAAAAGAATGGGGCAGGGGGTGGGTGGGAGAGAGAGGTATGGATATCGCTAGATAACAAAAGATTGCATAATTTAGTCTCTTTTTTTTCCTCCTTGTCCATTCCATTCATCCATCCCTCCGTTTCTTCTCGTTGCTCCATCCCACATTAGTCACCCTCTGTCTCTCTCTACCTCCCCGATTTCCCTCTCTCCTTCAGCCATCCCCCTTTCCCCACCACCACCACCTCCTCGCTCACCCTATAACCTCCCCCCTCCTCCACCCACTTCTCTCTTTCTGGCTAATTTAAAATTTGTCAGACGCTTGCGTCTTCTGGATGGCTGGCCTTTGATATTTTGCGAGCTCCATTTGGCACAAACAAGCCTGCGGCCCTGGTGCATCCTGCTGACTGCTGCACTAGTGGCAGGCCCCCGCCATTTATCTTAGCCCCGGCCACCCAACGCTTACTCATTACAGGAGCCTCGGCACCAGCTTAACCCCCACCTCTCTGCCGACTGCGCACATGCAAACACACTTAAAAACAGCCAAACTGTGTGTGTGTGTGGGGGTGTGTGTGTGTGTGCGCATAAACATAAGCAAATGCATATCAGCAAACGCATTCATACCCCATGGACACATGGGAAGGAGCATGCAGATGTGGAGACACATGCCTGCAAATTCAAACAAACACACACATTCTGGGATCATTGCTCATATTCTCAGTGGTCCTCCCCCCACAGAGGTAAATGCTGCCATTTCAACATACGAGCCCATCTCTGTGTGCTTTATAGCTGAGGTTAAATGCTCCATTTTCTCACCACCCCACCGGCTCTCTGTGCTTTCCAAAACTGTGTCTCTTTACATGTTAAAGAGGCTGTGTGTGCGCTGGCGTCTAATACTTCCTGCACATTCATGTGTGTTTGCTAACTTTGCTAACAGATGTATTTGTGTGTTAATGTTAGTGCCCTGACTACCCACCCATGGCAGAAATATGTCAATCAGCATGCTTGCAGAGATCAATCCTGCTCTGATTAGGGCTCCTCGGCTCACCTCTCGGCTCACGTTCTGCTTGCACTAGCTACCTTCCAAGTGCCAGTGTTTAGTTTCCCCACTTAGCAGGGTCGCCTTGCTTTTTGTTGAATTTAGCAATAATTAGTAGCAATAATTAAAGATAAGGAACGTTTGACTCAGTCTGTCAGGACACTGCAAGACTGTTTGGACTGTGTCAGCAGGTGGGAGTAACAGCTAGTTGTCTGGAAGGCATATATGCATACATACACTGCTTACACAGCCTGACACTCCTCTGCATTTGGGGTTGTCATTAAGTGTTGATACACACCAATCAGCCACAACATTAAAAACCACCTGCCTGCCTAATATTGTGTAGGTCTCCTTTGAGTTGTCCCTAGACCTGCTGCCATCACTGCTATGGGATAGGGGTGCCTGGTTTGGTCTAGGTTAGTGTTACAGGATTGTTTGCCTGTTGACTATCCAGAGCATCCTACACCAGACTGCTCAGTGCGTGTAGTTGGTGGTTAGCAGTTTGCTTTTTGACGTAGTCACAGACAAACTCAAATCTACCAGCAGTAGCTCCTCACACCTGCTATTGCTTCCAAATGTCTAGTGTGCTCTCTCACCGAGCTACTACTCACTGTCTGCTGACGCTCATACACCTGACTCAGCTCGCCCATCAGCCAAAAGAAATATTAAAAGTGTGCTGCCTCAATATGACCTGATGCGCACATTTAACAGTACAACAGTCATTACATGGCCAGTTAATATCCCTAGAGAGCTTTAGACTGACAAGGGAATATCATACTTACTTCAAGCACCTCAACCCTGCTGCTATACATGCTTTTCATGACAAATGTCCTACTTGTGAAGTAAATGCACAAATGCACGCCATCATGGATGTTGTTCAGCTGCTTCAGCTGATGTGGCCACTGCAGAAAAGGAATCGCTTCAGCCAGAAGCCTTAAACGTCATCTGTTCTTGCACTTGATCCCACCACAGTGAAGCAGTGCATGTTTTTGTGCAATAACAAGGCCCTAATAATATTGAACATGTGACTGTGATTAATGGGGACTGTGATGGCTGATTCGGCTGGTATTATGAATTGAACTATTTCTATGAAACTAAAAACCTAAAAGCATTTGAATTTAATTTTAGATATCTGGTTCCTAGTTCTGTAAGTCGTCTTTTACCATCCAGTTACAGTGAGAAAAGCAATGTATAGATTTAGCAAGGACACTTGCTTTGTCATACTGGGTGACTTCACAGCAGCTTCTTTTGTTTTTGTGCAGAGAGACAAGTGTGTGTGTGTGTGTGTGTGTGTGTGGGTGGGGGGTGGTAGGGGGTCTAAATGTTCTTGTGTGTCTATGTTTTGTAACAACATCTATCTCACATCACAGCCCTCACCTCAAATCAAATCCATTGTTGGCAAGTATTGATTTGCCACAACTAGTTTCTGGCGCATGTAGATGTCACACAATGACAAACACACACACACATACACACGTACGCACACCTGTCTTTTTCCCTCTGTTTGTATTGTGCTTCCTCTCAGGAAGAGGGGGCCAATTTTTACAGCAGTGAAGCTTTAAGTGGAGCAGAAAATAGACATTGACCTATCTGTTAATATCGGCTTAATCGCAGCCCTCACTGTCAGAAGCCGATGTTGACAGAAGCGCGCGAGGACAGCCAGGGATGGACTGACTCTTTTGTATGGTCAAGTGTGAGTGTGGGAAGATTTCTGAAAACTGACCATGTCTACACTTTATTTTAAACTCTAGGAGTTATTTTCCTTTGTTCTACATATACAGTGGGGAAAATAAGTATTTGATACACCGCCGATTTTGCAAGTTTCCCCCCTTATAAAGAATGGAGAGGTCTGTAATTTTCATCATAGGTACATT
>JASGAT010325353.1:0-15591 GCA_030220025.1 Chelon auratus | reverse complement strand
ACCAATAAAAGCTCAAGACACAAGTATTAGAGCATTAAATACTAAAATATGTTTACTGGTACAGCGTATAAGATGTAGCAGACAACGGGCTAAATCTGTTAGCCTACTGTTCCATGGTAGCACACACGGCTAACAGAAAGCTAGTAGGCTAACAGCCAGAGTGTCACCAGTTTAGGCCACACGGTGGCGCCTCCTTTGTTTTTCACTGCTTAGGTCAGCAGGTGTCACTCTTGCCTCCGGCACTTTTTTTCCCCGACTTCCTCTTTCGTGATGTGGACACTAGCGAAGGCTACAAGCCACGAACGCTTATTATTTGCTATAATAGTGTTTTCAGTAATGTGTATTGTATGGTTCCGTTAATAAAATAATTGTGTGGAAATCCCTCCACCTAGTCTCCTGTCTTGTTACTTCAGTTGATGCCTACTGCTAACAAACTAACAAACTAAGCTCCAACACGTTACAAGCTGAATATAAAGGACAACACCACTGCAGCTAAACACCAGTTAGCATACATGCTAACAGACAGACACACTGAAAGTGACCGTTAGCCAAATAACAGCAGCATGTTTAACAGGTATTAGCATGTTAACTTGGTTAGCTCCGCTGATTGAGTTTGACACCACTGTCCTTAACAATCAATCAAACCACAGTAGTCTAATAAAACAGGCTATGACCATGAACTGACATCTACTGGCAAAAGAACAACCCGACAGGAAATCAATCATAACATAATGTCTGAGATGATGATTGGGGGGATGAAGAACTTTGACACTGACGCTGGGTTCTTCTGTGTTCTTCCATGTTCCACTGAAACATTTTACAGTTGTTCTTATACTCGTCTCCACTGACGCTGTCCAGCCAAGGATGCGTCTCTTCCCACTCACGTCTGTATTTTTGCAAGCGTTTTGTTTTTTTGAGTGATCCAGTTTCAGGGCTGTAGTAGTGGACATTTTTAAAAGGCGCGGGTTTTGTGAGCAGCGTGCGCCGTGTCTGTCTCTAGGCAACAGTGACAGCGCCACGCGCAGGTAGAGACAGGTAGAGACAGGTAGAGACACAGACGAGCAGAGTCTGGGGAGGCTTTAGATCATTATTGTTAGATTTAGTGTTGATGTGTGTGACAGACATGTGTAGTGGACATTTATGGAAATACGGAACAAATCGCGTCCCGTGTTGGTTTAATACGGGACGCAACATTTAATTGCCAAATAAGGGACGATTCTGTATTTTACGGGACAGGTGGCAACCCTAGACACAACAGTGATGATGTGTTTACATGCAGCCAGCTGATCTATCACTGGGAGTGGCACGAGTGGACGAACTATAAACGGCTCGACCGAAAAAGAAAGTAAATGAAGTTTCAGATGAAGCCGTGTCTGACCTCTCACTTTCCAACAATAGGACTATGACCTCAGCTCTGGGTGAGACAACAGAGAAAGTGTCTGCGTCACATTCTCATTCTGAAAGTATTACATAGGAGCACCTGCACTCACTGCTTTCATTTGTTACAGATCAAGGGATTGATTGTTTTGACCAGTTTACTTTTAAATATTCACCTTTAATATCTTGGTTTATTTTGCAGAGAGGTCTCTCTGGATTTCCCAAACTCTCAGCTAATAGTAGCTAGCTTCCTAGCATCCCAGCCAACAGGAGCTCTTTCTTTCTTCCAATCATCTCAGTCAATAGCAGCCCTTCTTATCCTTGCAGCTATAGCTCTTTCTAGCTTCCTAGCTAATAGTTGCCTTCCAGCGCCATGAAACGTGTCCTGTTCCATGTGTAACATCTCTCTTAAAACGCATTAAGAGGCACATTTCTCCTTGCCACTCTCTACATTGTTGAGTATTTACTGGGTCTTTTTTAGATGTCAGACGTCTGCATGCCTGCGTCCGCTGACAGTAACTCAGTGTTTTTGTTTGCGCTGTATTTCCTGTTATATTTCTGATCTTCCAGCTAAATGCTTCACTGAAAAACAAAACAACTTGTCGGGCGCATTTAACACTGATCGGTGAGTTTCGGTATGATGCACAGTAGATCTTCATTCCTCAGGGATGTCTGCTGGCCCCTGTTTATCTGCGCTGGAATCCGAAAGTCTGATATCAAACTTATTTTATTATTGTGTTTCTAATCATTAAATTATGGGCTAAAGTTTCTTTATCGCCATGAGGCCATCATGAGTCAACAATAGACTGGCAGACAAACAAGAAGAGAGAGGAAATCTAAATCTGGACAGACCGGTCAGAGATGCAAACACTTAACTGTTCTTACGGTAAATGAGATGTTATAGCTTAAATAAAATCAGAAACCCTTTTAGGGATAAACGTAACTGGAAACTCCCAACAATGAAGGGGTAGAGTAGGAGGAGGGGGCGGTGATGGTAGTGGTATCTAAGGACAGGGGGGTTTTCATCCAGGAAAGTATACTTGATCAGAAATAAGATATATTTCAAAGAGATGTTGATTGTTTGAGTTACGCAGCGTCTGTCCTAAATGACTAGGGAACTGAAAACTCCAAAGACAGAGGAAATGCTGCAGAGGAAACGTGAGTAGACACAGGAAATACTCTGGCTCATTTAAAGCTCAGTTTCTGCTACAAAACTAATCAGATTGTTAGAAAAACATTTCGTTTCAGTTTACTTCCAGTTTTCAGAATGAAAGTGGAATCCCACAGGGCTCTGTTCTCGATCCACTTCTTATCAGTCTATATAAGTTTGTGAACCCTTGGTTTTAGCAATAACAGCAACTAAATGTTTCCAGTAACTGCTGTTCAGTCGTCTACAGCAGCTTCAGTTTTCAGATGCTATCAAAAGTGGAGCCCGTGACGTCTGATAAAGCTGAAACCCTTTAAATCTAGTCGGTTTTATTTATAAATCCCAACATCTCTAATTAAGAAACGCCTCTAGCCCCTTGAACGTTGACAGTTTGTAGAAGTTTGAGACATAAAACTCTGTCTCTGTTCCTCTCTTCGTAGCTGATGGTTGGACTCTAGTGGACGTCCTGGGCTCTGGTTGCCTAGGTAACGCTCTTGAATATTTCCCTGTGAGGCAAATAGAACACATGAATATTGCTTATAGCTCTTCTTCCTACATCTGGGTTCACCTGATGCTCCAAGGCTGCTTTCACTGCGGTGGATTTGGCGGTAGGAACCAAAATGGTGGACGGTGTTCCTTCAGGGGAACGTTTGGGGATCTCTGTGTTTCCATCATGTGTCAGTCAACTGCATCAGTTGCACCCATTGATCCTCAAAGTTCAGATTAGTTGGTGTTTGGTACCTGCACACATTTTTCTCCTCTTGTCGCTACAGCTCAACACATTTTTTGACCGTTTTGAAGATAAAAGCAGCATCTTAAATTAAATGTTGTGCCCTTTGCCCTTCATTTGGAACCAGCTACTGCAGATTAAAGAAGTGAGGGGAAACATGCCGATGCCAACACGTAATAAATCTGAACTTGGCCTCATTCGTAATTCTGAAACCAAACTAACTTTCAAGTTAAATGAGTCTTTTCCTTGAATAGTGACATTGTGACACAGTGAGGGGTTTTACCAGCAGCAGCGGCAGCTGTAGGTGTGTTTGTTTGTTTGTGAGTGAGTGTACAGGTGACAGTGTGGTAATACCCTGCCACTTTGACAAAACTGGAAGTGAACGGGCAGCTCGGTGCGACAGTGAGTCATAAACTTCATTGTGGTGCTGTGATAATGTGCTATCGCTAAAACCCAACGGCTTCCTGTGCAGCTCCAGAATCAGAAACAATCACATCAGGAGCATTCATCACTCCTCTCAGACGACAGCATGGAAATCCCTTTGCTTTCAGTCCAGCCTGGGTCCGCTTGAGTCATTTCCCGTGGTGCTTCACAAACCACGGCCATTGTACTTACGCCCTGTCCATCATCTAACCAGCAGCAGCAGCACGGTCGCATATCGTCTTTAATGTGATAGTAACGTCCTTGTGCAGATTTCAGGTTTCCAATTACGTAAAAATACAATATTCTGATTGCTTATGTTTTTTTGTGCCAAGACCAGAGGGAAAGCTTGGTTACATATTTTAATAGTTAACAGTTCATCTAAATACAGAAGGAAAACAATTATTGACCAGTTTGTTAAGCCAGAGGTCAGTACATCCAGGTCCTCACCTTCTCCTGCCGCCCAGGTTGATCTCGACCCCGATGCCTCGTCCTGCAGGTGGTGGGTCCGTAAGGCCGGGCCACCAGGTCTGGCTCCAGGCAGGGCCCCGCTTTCCCTACTACTGCGGCTCCTTTTAGGCCGTCCCATCGAAGTCCATGAATCGCTCTTTGTCCGGCTCCGATCCTGAGATCAGTTTGCTCCAGAATCACAGGGACATAAAAAACCTCCAGCTAGCTCTTCTTTTTCTTGGGGAGAAGTATGTGAACCTCTGTTTACAGCAATAACACAAACTAAATGTTTCAGGTAACTGCTGATCCATCGACTGCAGCGTCCATCGTGCTAAGGTGACAGTTCTTCAGAGGCCTCATGTACGAAGGGCCTCTTTGTACACGAGGCCCCTGGTGAAGATGCCTCAGCATGGTGCATTTGGTGGTAGGTACCTAAATGGCGGATGGTTTTTCCTAAGGGTAAACCTTTGGGGGACTCTGTGTTTGTCCCCAGCAGCTCATTTCAGGCCTTCTTGGGATGTCCTGAGGCCAGATTCTGGGTCCCCCTGGGTGGGGGTCTCCTTCCATCTTCCTGGTTAACCCTCCAGACAAAGGCGCCCATGAGGCATCCTCACCAGATCCCTGAAAAATCCAGAAGCCACCTTACCACAGAGGAGGATGTAGTTGACAGATCAACAGTTACCAGAAACATTATTTAGTTCCTATTAAAAACAAGTGATATTGTTGCAGGGAAGAAGCAACCAAAAGTGCTGCAGGCAACAGGCTTTCACTGTGATTTGCAGCCAGCACACCTTCAACATGCGATCAGTGTAACTTAACCTTCCCTATGGGGAAAAACTACTGGCCTTGTGCCAGCATTGCTTGCGACACTCCCTCGCAGTGTGGAAAAACCCAACGGGTGTCGCTTTCAATCCGTTCACTCATCGTAAGGTGTTCGGTTTAACCGCCTTTACTCAGAACACCATTAGTCGCCAAAGAAGTCTGATCCTCTCACAGTGAGAGTTTGTTTCATTGCCAAGTAATGGCATGGCAGGAAACGAGACACGGCCACAAAACAAATCCATAATCATTCAGATTTTTCATTTTGAAAGCACGATTTGATTTAATCTCGTGAACGAGAAGAGTGAGCTGTGACTTCCCCACTTTAAACGTCAACCTCCTGAATGTGACACCAGCAGAGGGTTAAAAAGACACGAAGACAGAACTGTCTTTAGAAAAGGAACTTGACCTTTGACCCTAAACCCTAAACCACACATGTCTTATGTAGGAATTTAACAAACGTGTCCTATAAACTATTTGTTAGTAACCAACATTTATTATCTGATATAGATAAAACATTCAGCTAACTGTAAACGGTTTATGAACACAGATTATTCTACAGCGTTGCAGATTAAGATATTTCTTTATGGATGTGGACGTGACGACCCTGACACCTGCACGATTGATAAAAATCAGCTGATCTACACAAAACGAGAGCTTTTGCTTTTTATTTTTTGCAGCTCAGTTCTCATGCTCCTTTAATCCCTGACCTTGAATATGAAGATATAAAGAAAGACCTGTCAGCTACCGAAACAAGACAAACAGACCAGCAGTGAAAGCCAGGCTTGCTTCCTGTCATGCTTTTTACAGAACTATTGTAATTAGTTGGGTTCATGCCAGAAACCTTTGTCCTGATGGTGGCGCCAGAGTCAGGAGGACAACCTCCTTTTTGTGCAGCTGTCAACTCCAGAGGCTGAGTCGTGTTTCCTCTTCCAGTCAGTGGCTTCGAGCCGTCATTCATCCAGGCAGCAGTTCCTCTCTGCAGCGTGGACTCAGTGGGATGTTCCTCCTCCTCTGCAGCCCTCTCCTAGTGGACGCTAGACTTACAGACTTCACCTCTCATTTGTCTTTGGAAACAATGGCACAGTTATATAATCACATTCCTCACATGCTTTTACACAAAAAAAGGTTTTAACAAGACGTTTTCCAGCCAGAGCTCTTTAACCTGAATCTCTTGAATACATGAGATCTCTTCAGCGCACACAGATCAAACCGGTTAGCATCTCTGAGAGCTAATGCACGTCCAGACCCAAAAATAAAATCATGAACTCTGACTCCTGAGGCTGTTAGAGGAATATGAGGGAAGGAAAACAGGATCAAAAAATGTTTCCTCCAATTATATGTGAGTATGTGGTCGTTAGCTGACTGGTGTCATGTTCAGTTTAAACTCTCCACCAGGAAACATCTTCATGAATTCCAGTTTTCTTTGTTTCATCTTGTGTTTTTTTTTTGGATAATCCATGACCTGCATGACTGAAAACCTTCAAAGGCATATGTACTTGGTAGATCCTTGCAGGTTTTGGATGATCAGTTTCCAAAGAAGAGACTCCAGATCAACTTTAATGCATAAACAAAATTTATTGGCACTGGAAATCAGTCTGACTAGGAGGTTGAGTTCCAGTAGCTCCCAAAGAAAATCCATTTGGTTGGTTGTAGACTGGTTGTAGACTGGTTGTAGACTGGTTGTAGACTGGTTGTAGACTGGTGGTTCTATCTGCAGCTCTGTGAGGTGCTTTGCATAGCAAACAGATGATAAACTCTTTCAGTCACTTCCTGAGTTTCTGGGAAAATCCAACTCACCCATTGACAACTCTAAGGAATTAGCTGAGGCACAAACACTGACACAGATAAAATCACCCCCCCCACATCGACACCAATTTACATCTGCAGATGCAAACATACCACATGTGCCACATGTGCACAGCTTCAGTGGAAGTCCCGGCTTCAGAGAGCCAGGTGAAAACCACAGAGGTCACAATTCAGGAAGTCATCCTGCAAACAGTCACATGACCACTGTGACAAATTCCATGTGTGTAGTACCTGATAGAAGGTTTGGTAAACCCCAAACACTTGTGTAATGTCGTCTGGAATCTGAGTTTAGCTGCTAAAGACAACACGACCGTCAACATCAGGACAAAGATTCAGGCAGCGTTCAGGTGAGAGGAAAGAACCGAAACACATACAAGCTAGGAAGAGCTACTGTCAGCTGAGTGGCAGTGAATTATCTCTGAAACATTCATTATTCATGCTTCTTCTTTATCGTGTGTCATGTTTAACAGGAAGCATTTAGACGGCCGTGCCTTCGTCATGTTGTGTACTTGATGTTGTAATTTCCTGAATTTCCCATGAGGCCTTTTCAGGTTGTTTCCAGTCATCCTCAAGAAAATAAACAAACAAGAAATAAACTCAGTCATTTTGTGTATACACTCTGTTTCCCGATCCTCCCGTTCAGAGCCGAGGGTAATTCCAACACTTGATGATTTATTCAGGTCTGAAGACCCAACTCTCAAGAGATGAGTTTATATAAAACGGTCCTAACGTAACATCCTCTGGAGAAACTCTGGATTCAAAGAAGAAGCGTTACAGACACGCCAGACTGACAGTAGAGTCTGACTGTGACGAGAAGGTGCGCTTGAACGCACCACAAAGACTAGAGCCAATGGAGCTGGAATTCTAGGAAGTCAGAAGGAGCTAATTTTGGCTAGGAGGCTAGGAGGCTAGGATGGGTTAGAACAGCCAGTCTATAACCATAAGACAAATAAGCGTTGACATTATGCAGCCAGTGTAGAATCTCCAGTTCACAACAAGGTTGTCTCTGGACCGTTGGGATGAAAGCAGAACACCTGGAGAACAGGTAAACCCCTGCACAGAACCCAAACCAGAACCTGCATGCTGTGAGGCATCGATGCAACACGTCCTAACTAGACCACTGTCTCCTGGAGTAAAGCTAACAGAAATGAACAACAGCGCTGCAGCTAGCAGTGCCTGGGCCTGCCCCCCCCTCCACAGCTGCTATTCTAGTGTTTGTTTTATTTGGATGTAAATCTAACCCATTCAGCAGCGTGACCTCATTCTTTTCTTTTCAGTGTTGAAATCTTTACAGTTTGGATTAGCAGAGACTTTAAAGCCACATCCAGTGTTTGTCTCTGGTTAGTTATTAACCAGCCTGTTCCCTGCTTCGCTTTCACCTGCCCCGACACACACAGCCTCGTTCACTTTCACTGGGATCATTAAAGCGTTCAGGTAACTCCACCGAAGTCACCATTTCCTCTCTCTTTGCCTTAGAACAACAAACAAAGTGAGTGTGGGCTGCAGGAATGCAGGAGCACAGGCTTCAGGAGGAGAGTGAAAGTGAAACTGCCGCAGGTATGATAACGTTTGACACAGTGAGTCAGATAAACAACAGAGGTGGTTATACATTTACATTTATATCATATTACCACTGCTGTAGTTTAAAGTTCATCAGCTTTGATATGAGGCTCTGTGGTGCTATGAGACGACACTGCTAGTCACTGAAAGGTTGTTGGTTTGAGTCCTGCCAACGTGAACTGACTCTGTAATAATAAGGAGAATACAAATGTATTCTGAAACAACAACAAAGACACAAAAGGAGCTAATAATTATGGAGCTGATGAAAACAGGTGAGCTCTGACAATAACGACACAACAAAGACTGTTGACATGCTGCGCTCACGTAAAAACAACAAGGCGAGGAAGCAAAGACAGAAGAGTTTATCAGCTTCTGATCTCACACGTTTGCATTGTGAGGCTGCATGTGAACAGATTCTAGAGCCGACGCTGAAGCAAGTCTGGAGGCAGACTCTGGACTTGTTTTTAAAAAAGCTGTAACGTCAAGAAAGAAAAGCGTCTGATCCCAAATCTGAAGGGACAGAAGTTCTTCCCTTCCCGCCGTCGCTCTCGTTAAAGTTTGTCCCCGGGACTCAACTCTGGTAGAAAATCATCGACGGTGATGGAGCTGTCACTTTGCATCACACGGTGACAATAAAGACGATGACTCCCAGTAGGACGCCGGCTGGCGGGAGGGGTGGAGGGCGGGGGCAGACGGAGGTACCCCTAACCCTAGAACCAAGCCCCAGCTCTCAAACAAACCCGTCCTCACTCTAAAACTCAAACTAGTCCTCAGAAGAAACTCCCTCTGCAGCTGTCCAACACGTCCTCACGTCCTACTATGAGACGAGGCTCAGAAATGAACTGTTATATAACGTTTGTTTGTTCCAGTGCATGAACCTAACACCTAAAATTACAACTCAGTAACAGCGTGGTTAGCCTAGCTTAGCATAAAGGCTTTAACGTGAATTCATTTCTAAACTGTTGCTTTCAAGTCATTACAAGGCGACTGCAGAATTGACAGTGAACGCACCACATATCTATATAATCATTTACTGAATATAAAACTTAAAGGTCTGGGACGTTCTCTGACAACAATGTGCCAGAAAATAAGTTTGTGTCTGTGTGCGATGAGCCCCCCACCCCACCACCCCCCCAAGCGTCAACACACAGGACCGTGACTGCAGCGATGCAGGTGGGGGCCAGCAGGGCCACATAGCTGAGAGGAGCTGAGGCGTGACGAGACTCGTAAGCACCTGAACACTCTGCAGGTTTATCAGGGTCAGAGCCAGCTTCACAGAAACAGCAGCAGCAGCTTCAGGGTTTCATGATGGAGCAACATGAGGTTTAATAAATCAGACCATTAGTTTAAAATAAAGTTTGTCACTTTTACTTTGCAGATCTGAACAGTGGGCTCTGGCTCTGCTGCTGTCGCTGTTATCTCGGCGTGAGAACGTCCTCTGCAGCACACAGAGATGCAGCAGCAGGATTTTGGCTAAAGATCTGGCCGACCTTCGAGCCAACAGGAAGAGGATATGAGTGGACAGGAAGTGAAGGTCTTTTTTTTATAGATACACGACGAGTAAAAGAAACGACCTGAGGTCCAACACAACCACGTCAGAGTGAACACAGAGAGGAAACAACAGGAGGAGAACCTGTTCCTGTTGCTATCGTAGCTTCATCAGCTCTTTAAGTGTCTCTGCTCGTTTCCTGCGCTCTCTGATGTTTACGTTTCCTCCCTCCTGATTGGTCGCTCAGCACTGCCTCGATTGGACACAAAGTTACATCTAAGATAAGATAAGACTGGATTCATCGTCTGAGCGTGAGGACGATTCAGGATCTGGATGTGGACGCATGTGGAGACTCATTCTAACAGCAGGTGTGAACTTAAAGCTGGTCCCACCTGGCGTTAAAATGCGTCTCCACATGCGTCTGATGCTTAGATGAGCAGAGTCTGGAAGTGACTTTCTAAGGAGTGAGTCCATCTGTTGCATCGATGCAAAGCAGATGAACATATTTTCATTGACATCATAATAAAAACCAACAATAATGACACACGTAACTGTGGTAACCGTGGTAACCATGGTAACCGTGCACAAAAAAACAAAAACAAACTACAAATGAAATAAAACTTGTTACAAAATGTGTGTAGACATTATTTGGGTCAAGTTTTTACCATGCACCTTTTAATCACCTCCTCCTCCTCCTCTTCCTCCTCTTCCTCCTCTACCTCCTCTTCCTCCACCTTCTCCTCCTCCTCCTCCTCTTACTGTAACACACTCTCTAAACAACTCTGATCTTCATCTCTTTCTCAACTCTGCCTTGGCAGCAGAGGAGGTGCTGGTTAACATCTGCTGAGTGGGCGTGTAAACTGTTGATAACATGTGTATTAACAGTCTTTGGACACGGGAGGATGAGGAGGAATGAGAATATCTGTCTGATTAAATCGTAATGACTAAATGTAGTTTCAAACCACCATGGGAGTTTTTCCAGTGCAGGCATCCGGTGAACGCTTTCATGTCTGTTTATCTGTAGAATCAAGGTCAGGGAATAAACTTCTGCAGAAAATAAAAATTCAAAGGTTTGTTGAGTCTTGTTTGTTTAGATCAGCTGATTCTTATTAATATTAAGTTATTACAGTAAAACATCTGGCCAGAGTCCTACAGAACCATCTTCAACAGCAGCGAAGTAGAATAGTTTATAAGACACTTAAAAATAGCTGCAGATGTTAAATTCATACGACGCTGGTGGTTAAAGGTCGGGTTACTTCACATCTCTGACATTGTGAGTAGTCATGAGCTCTTCAGATCAGGGAGAGCGTTGCATAACTCACATAAACTGATAAGACAGACACATTAAATGCATTAATTCATGGTTTTATTCTGTTTATTGTCTTTGTAAATAATGACTCACGTTAAACACGTGCAGCGAATGCTTCATTCATTCACAACACACCACAGAGTTAGACGTTACAGACACATGCATGTCCATCCATGGTCCAGACCAGAACCCGACCAGACCAGAACCAGAACCAGAACCAGACCAGAACCAGAACCAGACCAGAACCAGTCCACGTCTGAACTAACTTCCCTGGAGAGTTGGTCTGGAGTCTCTTCATTGGGAACTGACTCTGCTCCTTTAGATTTAAAGTCCTATAGTTTAAACCTCGGCGTCTCTTCCTGACGACCAGTCGTTCTAACTGGTCGTCTGTGGAGGACATCTGTAAACCTGAATATCTTCTTTTTCTATCTCCAGAGAACATTTAGGTCTTTTCAGTGACACAAATGTGAAGGGGTGGGGCTTTGGTACCTTTATCTTTCTCATTTCCTGGTAGTCAGGAGGAAAAAACAAAAACTGGAACATGAAACTAAAGATCCAACCTTCAAGTGTTCAGATAATGATGATCATCGTCTTCTTCGTTTAATATTTATTTTATATTTTTATTTATTTGTGTGTAAAGCTTAGTTTATCTGGAGTCTCTCTGTTGGGAACTGATTCTGCTCCAGCAAAGATCTGCCGGGCCAATCACATCGTTTTGGGGCGGGGCTCAATGTGGTGATGGACAGAAGTCCTCCAGACTCAGACTCATGTTTTAGTTTAATTAAAACTACGCTCTGCTCTACCTCCTCCCTTTACGAGGAGATGTTGGATCATTCACTGGACTTGTTTATAAAAGCAGGACGCTTTATGGAGCGGTTGTCATGGCAACTGGTGGTCACCATGATGTCACATCCTGTTTCTATAGCGTCAAATAACTAAAACGAAACTTATCCAAAAAATTAACACTTGAACATTCATCAACATCATATTAACGACGTAAAATGACAGGAACCATCCTTTCAGTGTATTTTAGTGTTTTAGTTTGGCCCAAGCCCCGCCCACTAACATGGAGGGGGTGGAGCTTATGACCTGTACTGCAGCCAGACACCAGGGGGAGCTCTACTTGATTTGGCTTCACTTTAGAGGAGCTGTTCCTCGTCCATCTTCATACAGTCTATGGTCTGTTGCGGTGCAGATGTTCTCTCCTCATTTCAAACCGACGGCCGACGGCTCAGCTCTTCTTAACGGACTCAGGAAGTGTGAGCAGGAAGTGTGGAGTGGATGTGTTGGTGAGAACTGAGGATGTTTTGTCTCAGATGTTTCAGCTCAGAGGTTTAGAGAAGACGATGACTTCACCATGTGTTCTTCCTGTTATGTCTGCACAGACGAGCTGGGTGGGAAACCAAAACCAGGCTAGCACCGTCAACCATGGCTTCACACCAGAGTCGGCTCTTATCTCAACCACGGTCTGGAGTTTAGATCTGATCAGGAGACGCAGAAAAATAAAATAATAGAGATATAAATATAAACCTGTCAATCAACTGCTCCTCCAACCGGTCACACACATTCAGATGGACGTTTAGACTGAAGCCTGAGATCAGGAGATGGTTCTCTGTTACCATGGAGACCAACAAATCATCTGTTCAAACATCAGTCACTGTAGAGGAGCAAGAAGGAGGAGGAGGAGGAGGAGGAGAAGAAAGAGAAGGGAATAAGTATGAAGAAACAGGAGAAGAAGGAGGAGGAATAAGAGGAGGACGAGAAGAAAATGGAGAATGATAAAGGAGGAGGAGCAGGAAGATGAGGAGAAGGATGAAGAATAGATGGTGGAGGATGAGGAGGAGCAAAGGTAGTAATAGCATGTCCTCCTCCTCCATGTCCTCCACCTCCATGTCCTCCTCAATGTCCTCCTCAATGTCCTCCTCCTCCATGTCCTCCTCCATGTCCTTCTCCTTCATGTCATCCTCAATGTCCTCCTCCTCCATGTCCTCCTCCTCCTCCATGTCCTCCTCCTCAATGTCCTCCTCCACGTCCTCCTCCTCCATGTCCTCCTCCATGTCCTCCACCTCCATGTCCTCCTCAATGTCCTCCTCCTCCATGTCCACCTCCTCCATGTCCTCCTCCTCAATGTTCTCCTCCTTGTCCTCCTCCATGTCCTCCTCCTCCATGTCCTTCTCCAGTCCTGAATGTGTAGAGTCTTAGAAGACGACCAAGATGTCTCCACGTCTCCATTGTCTCCGTCCACATTGATTCCATATTGGCTGATCTTGTCTTTCTGCCTCCATGTCTCTGTCCCTCCTGGTACCTCCTCACCTGATGTTTAGTTGTTATTATGGATGTGGATGTGGAGGCTGTAGCAGCGTGAGACAAACCGGGCTGAGGTGATGATTGGACATGGACACACTGCTCAGCCTCCTCTTAATGTGACTCACCTGTCTCACCTGTCGCCCATAAACACCTCTCTGAGACGACTACTACAAGAACATGAAGAAGAAGAAGAAGGTCTGAGCCTCCGTCTGCCTCCACAGGGACGTCAGAGGTCAGAGGTCAAGTCAACTAAAGCTTGAAACTCCTCAGGTTTGTCTGAGGAGCTGTGGTTCAAGTTTAGATCTGTTAGAGCTTTATATAGACTCTGGTCTCAACACTAAATCACAAGCTTCCAGTTTTTTACTTTGGTTTGATTTTCCAATAAAGGTGAATAAATAAATCAGCTCCATGTGATCACATCCATCACAATAAAAACCCTTAAACCAAACATCTCTGGGTTTCAGACCTTTAGCTGCGTTTCTTTTTTCCAGCGCGTCTACATTTAGGTTTCAGACTGAGTCGCTGAAAAGTTTCTCTCTTCTCCCTCAACAGTTTTGACGTTTCCTGTCACCTTGAGGCGCTTGGCTGTTTGCTTCATAACAATCCAACACACAAACAGGATGCAGGGTCAGAGGTCGGAGGTCAGAGGAGGCGGCGAGGGAATGTCATGACTCTCTTCAGGGAGACGAGCAGTGAAGACAAAGGAATGAGGAGAAGGAGGAGGAGAAGGAGGAGGGGAGTGACGGAGTCCAAACAACTCTGCTGTCAACACATCAGCATATTTATTGTTTGCGGTCTTCATTAATTTACTGGTATTTACTGTTTTTTTTTTGATTTACAAGTTTAAAACCAGAAATGAAAACTGGACAAACAACTGTTATTAGATTTGTAATTTTTAATCCCAAAACTAAAAACAGAAAGTTAATCTGAGTCTTAATGTTCTTTCTCCTGAGGTGATTTCTTGTCTTTGACTGAAGCAGGAAGTAGTCTCCATGGTGACCTCTGGTCCAGGTCTCTCTGGTCCAGGAAGTAATGCTCAATTCCATCCGAATATTGTTCCAGAGTCATGTCCATGCTACGTTTAGACCAACAGAAAAGATCTGAAATCACTGATGGAAACTTCTTCTTCTTCTTCTATGAATCTAATAACCACAGGTTTCTCCTTTACTTCTCTTTCTGGTTTCTGGTTTCATAAATTGAAACTAAAGTTGAAACACCAGGAAGTAGACGGACCCTGATAAAGCTGACCAGCCGTTTCGAGGACACAGATCCAGATCTTTAGGTTGAGTAACGTCATTAAAGCAGCTGTTTCTGGCTGATACCAGCTGCTCCTCACATGTGACAACCATTTTTGATTGTCTTCATCTGAACAAATAAAACATCAGGCTACAGTTAGCTCATATCCAGCTGCCCAGAACCATGTCAAAGAAATCTAGATAAAAGGTGAATTCATGCCGGGTACATTAAGATCTTTACTCCTGATCTTTGGCTAAGTCTGAAGTGTTTTGGGTTTTTTTTTTTGTCACGAAACATCTAAAGAAGAAAGATGAAAGAGGAAGAAGAGGATGAAAGAACAAAATTAAGAGGAAGAAGAAGAAGGAGGAAGAGGAGGAGGAGGAGGAGGATTGTCTGGAAGCATAATCAGGATGGATCCTCTTGTTATAAATTTCCGACACAACAACAGAGAATATTTATTCTGGGACAAGTCTAAACAGTGTCAGAGGTTCGTTCTCTGGCAAAACAAAAAGATGTATTTATTTAACTGATACAGACTGGATGGTTGTGATTCACAGAAATATGAAGATTATTAAAACAAAGAGTGAATGTTTGACCTTTAAAACTTGATGGTCTGATGTTTCATTAAAGGATGCAGGTATTAATCTTCTAATTGTCTTCATTCAGCTTCGGTGTGATGATGCCACTTTTGTAAGAAACAACTAGGACCTGCAGAAAAACATCAATCACAGCTAAACTGGACGTTTCATTCAAGTAGCTTCTTCAGTTTTCTTTGTCTTAGCTTTGTGGTTTTTCTTTTTTTTTATATTAAATGATCTGGATGACTGAGAACCTTTAGATTGGAGTGGTGGGCCGTATATTTTCCACCTAGACCTTCAGTGACCTCTGACTTCATTAAAACACCTCTTAATATGATCGTTATGACTCCACTGCTATAG
>JASGAT010325328.1:0-15943 GCA_030220025.1 Chelon auratus | reverse complement strand
AAAAAAAAAATTCTCTATGCGTTCAGGAAAACCTTGGTCTCTCATTCAGGGGACATTTCATTGCAGCGCAGGGAGCCTGTGATGTAAGCGGAGTTGAAGTGTGTTGCTGCAGGGTCAGACCTTGGTACTGCGTTCAGCACCTGTTTGGTACCGGGATGTGAGTGTATTGTGCTTCTGTTGAGACGCTACTGCTTCATTATGTAAACAGCAGTACGAGCCTCATTTATAACACGACATGTTGCATTGACTGGCGATAGGGGCGCAAGTGGCCTTCTTCCCACGGCCGGGGCCCCTTTTCCAGCTTTCTATCGCAACACCAATATTCACACACCCGCGGTACACGCGCACGTAGCCTTCCCCTGCGGAATCACCATTTTCTTTGCAGGACAAAGTAAGTCCTTTCACTGAATGGCTGAATAGATGCGTACTTACAGGCCGATTCTTTCGATGTACCGGCGTGCGTTCATTTGTCACGTGAGTTGTTAATGAGGCCAGCGCCCCGCGGCCCACCACTGTGCTTTTATTTGTCAACCAGTTCTCCCAATCTAAATCGTACTGGCTGGCACAAGTAGCGCATCGGCCACTCTACTGGTGCATGTATTTATGGCAGCAGCGCTGCCCACTTACTGCTGAACAAATGACTGAGCTGAGGGGTCTTCTATCCCCGGGCGAACTGGTTTTAATAGAGGAGAAGCATCCTCGAAGCAACATGTTATCTGCATTCTTCGCTGGTTATTTTGTGATTATATTTGTTTCCGTATATTAGAATCCTTGTATTATCAATCTGTCTTTAAGTCGCCATGAATCAACAATGAAGACAAATGTCACAAACTATTCCCCTGTAGCAGATGATGAAGAGGAGCATCTGTTAATAATCGAACTGTTAGTTGCATACGGTAGCCTTTCTTTTAGACACGAAATTAATTCTCGGTCTGGACAATGACTGATCCATTTAGAAAAACAATTAGTGAAAAATCGAAATGAAATAACAAAACGTCAGTGTCATACTGGAGTGTGAAATACAATCTGTCTTTATGTCGAACTGTTGATTTAAAGCTGTCTGACAAAGCGTTCTGCGCAATGTAAAGCAAAGAAATCTAAAGTGACTGACTTGTAACTGACAGAATCTGATGCTGGAGAATAGCCGGTGTCGGAGCAGAGTTGAGATGTTAGTGCGGGACAGGGGTGTGGCTTTCTGCGCGATTATCTCGAGGTGCGCCTCACGGACCGATCTGTGATTGGTTGGCCTTCCTGGCTACCGGCACGCGACTGTTAATGTCGCTATAAAGAACCCTCGCGTGCCTGTTCTTCAACTAAAAAAGTGTTGACCGTGAGCAGCGAGCACAGACAACGCGTCCATAAAAGAAGAGACGTGTCATTGTTTCAGCACCAGCAGAAGAAAGAAGTAACACAGACAAAATGGACAGTGTGTTAGACCCTTTCTCCGGACTCGACTCTTTCTCCTCCCCTCCCTATTTCGAAGATGATGAGTTTTTCACCGACCAGTCCTCTAGAGACGGACACTTGGACACTGATGACTTTCTGGATGACGATGTCGAATTCCTCACCAGTCATTTCCAAGAGTATTACAGTAAAGACGGTGGCAGCAGAACAGCGTTTCACGATGGAGACTATGACATCGGCAACTTGTCCTTCTCCTCCTCTTCCTCCACCTTTTCGTACGGCTGCGCCGACAGCAACCCAGATTTGTCCCCACACGGTGCCCATCACGGTGGACCGTTGCTGAAGCGGAGGAGGCGGATGCGGTCTGAGATGGAGATGCAGCAGATAAGGCAGGCTGCCAACGTAAGGGAGCGGCGGAGGATGCAGTCCATCAATGACGCTTTCGAGGGGCTGCGCTCCCACATACCAACTTTGCCCTACGAGAAAAGACTCTCCAAGGTGGACACTCTGCGGCTCGCCATCGGCTACATTAACTTCCTGGCCGAGCTCGTACAGTCTGATCTGCCAATTAGAAAGTCCAGTAGCGAGACGCACGCGCAGCCCAAGAAGGTCATTATCTGCCACAGAGGAACAAGTAAGTCCGCTTTAAGACCGTACCTCTAAATTAATTTTTTATTTATTTAAAAAAAAAAAAGAAAAAGAAAAAAAGCGGAGGGTACAAGTTTGTGCATTTCTCACTAATTCCATCTGACTAAAACAGTAAATAGTGAGTTGTCATGACCTTCAGGAGGCATAATGAAAAATAACCGTGATATTAATGTTCCTCCTCTGCTTTTCTCCTCAAAGGGTCTCCTTCTCCCAGTGATCCAGACTACGGCCTTCCTCCACTGGCTGGTCACTCCTTGTCCTGGTCGGATGAAAAGCAACTCCGGGAGCAAAACATCATCCGAACCGCTAAAGTCTGGACACCAGAAGACCCCCGGAAACTGCACAATAAACAGGGCCTCGCAGACATTGAAAACGAACCTCCATTCGGCTTCGCGGCCTGAACAAAAACACCTGAGCCCGTTTGAGTCGCTCTGCAAAACGCACATTGTAAATGTGTCAACAGTGAATTATGTTAATGTCTCTTAAAGTGCACTTGATAGCGCATTGGAATGTGAACACCATGTGAACGTATTGGACAGTTTACAATATTGTTGGCCTTTTTTGTGTTGTAAAGACTTTTATCATGTTGATAATTTTATTTTTGTAATTGACGCTATTGGCAATCACGTATTTATTTTTTTCACATGTGATAATATATGTTTTAATTTAACTGCAACGTTTTCCTATATTGTCGTAAAATGATTTATATTTATATTCAATCTGAAAATAAAAACACCTACTGACAAACGCGTTACGCTCTCTCTCTATATTATACTGGACGACTTGAAGGTTCATTAGGTGGAAATTACACATTCACAAATCCCACAAATTTCGCTGTTGATCCCACAATAAAGTCCACGACATGTGGCTAAACTGCATGAAATTAAAGACTTCTATATTTTTTAATGTACTGGTTCTGGAGAAACCCATGAACTTGCAACATTAGATGGCAGCGGAGTACTCCTTCTTACCCGGCATTTTTTTGATTTTATATCACGTTGCTTTGCTGTGCAATAACAATACTGAACTGATCTGAACATTATGAAACTAAACACTCAGGAACGTAGTTAGTGTTATGTTGCTCATAGCGCACACAAGAAAATGAAAGCTGACATCAGGCTACAGCCTAATATTGCTGCTAAATAAGCAAATGAGATGCTAATGAGAAGACACTGTAGACACACAATAGCTGAAAGTGTACTGTGGCGTCCAGCAGTATGGGTGGGAGGCTGTTGAATGCTGCTCTGTGCTGCCAGGTGTCACAGAGAGAGATTTTCCCGTGGTAGCGGCATCCCTCCAACATGTGTCCACCCGGTCTTCTCTGGACGCCCCCACTCCATCGGCACACTGCAGCATAGGTTATATGAACCAGGCTGGCCCAAAGCTGCCAGCACAAAGTTGAGGCTGCGCTTCTGCAAGACCGATCTTAGGATTCGGAGTATGGGACTTTCTAAGTATCCAGCAACAGGTGGGTTTGCTCATCATAGCTTTACTATTATTAGATATTTTTTATACGTTAAAAAAATTATGACTAAATTTGAAGTCAAATTCACTTATTTTATATGATGCAAATGTGTTCTGCTCGTCACCCCCAAATCCCACCCCTACCCCGTCACCCCTTTAGCAAACTCTTCGGGTTTTCAGTGAGTTCGTTACTAGCGCGACAGGAGCATGTAATCCTATTACAGCCATTAGAAAGTCAAATGTTATTGAGTCAATGCAACTTCATCTCTTTGGCAGGAGGGCCGGTTCCACTTTGATTGTGCGACAGCACAGCCCGGGGTTAAAACAGTGGTAGCATTGTAGTGTCTCGCACCTTAACGCCTTTGTGCAGTTGATGCTTTTTAGTGCGCAGAGCGCAAAGCGCTTCTCAACATCCTTTGGTGCGGTCGCAGCCAAGCGGAAGGGCCATGCTGAAATACTCTCGGCTATCTTGTCACTCCGGCTCCGTCTTGGCAAGACTTAAAAGGCCATGTCCATTTCACCGTCTGGCAGGTTTTATTGCTTTAGTTCTCAACAGGCCTAGACATTATGGGCCACGCCAAGCGGTAATTTGGTTGAGAAAGCTCCGCGCTGAACTGAAAGGCCGCTGATTCACCAAACAAGCGCACCGCGCCTTGACACCTGTAGTATGTTGTACAAGGCAGAAAGCTAGACAATCAGCACGCTGCTGTAACAGAGCCGCTGAGTTTAAGATTAATCACAAGATTCGAAATTTATATATATAGCAGTGTGTCTTTTTTTACATTTTTTTTAGTTGAACACATAATTTCAAACATCACGTTGAACCCATAGTTTCAAACAAAAACCTTACGAACTCTTAAGAAACCGTAAGAACATTTACTTTACGCAGCACACAACTCTTTCAACTTTTATTTGCTGATTACTTTAAATTATACTACGATTACTTTTATGTCGCGGTGCAGGCTGAAACTGCAATGAAAGTATTAAAAACGCTGGAAATAACAAACAAATAAACAAACAACAAACGAACTAACTAAATTAGGCATTATGTCTGTCATTACTTACTCACTAGAGACCTATTTTTATTTCCAAAATATTGAATAGAGTGCTCACCTTTCCTTTGTGACACTCCTTTTGTGAAGTATACTCATTTGAGATTGTCATATGTTTTTTTTTTTTTCTCATTTGAGATGATTTTTTTCTTTTGCATAACCATGGGATGCTCTAACGTTTTTCCACCAATTTTGCATTTTTTTTATGGTTTTGATTAAATTTCTTTCGACATGTTTGGGTCTTATTGTGGGTTTCTTTAGGCTGCTGATTAGTAATCCAATTAATCAAACTCGGTTTAAAAGTTAGAGAATCATTTAATTTTATTTGTAAAATGTAATGTTTAAATGTCTGCATGTATCATAACGAATTAGCATACGTTTCCTTCCCAGGTTTTCTATATTTTGTGTTACAGCAGTGAAGCGACGGCTTCCTATGTTGATTTTCCTTTAATGTCTTTGTACCGGTGAGCTACGTCATTTAGTGGCACTTTTACGCACCGGGTTATTTTCTTGCCATCGCTGATTGAGAGTGAATTAATAAAGTGTTAAAGCAAAACACAGCCACGTTTAAAATGACTGTGCCCAATAAAAACGTCGGTCAATGTGTCAAGCTTCGGCTAAACAGCTTTGACTAGCAAACAAGAAGAAAGTAGGAAGTTACATGCTTCTAATTCTTTCAAATCCGCTTTAAACCCGCATTAGCGCACTGGGGGAGACGCATAACAAAAGCACAGATCGGGTTGATTTGCAGATTATTTCCCTGTGGAAATACAGCCCATGGGCCCATCATATAAAGTATATATTTGACGCCGAGTTTATTTTCTGTCCAGCATGGTATCAGTGTGCCAGTTGTGATGCTGACGGTCGGACATTCGACTCCACCGTTGGCTTGAACACGCTTGCTCTGATATTTGCTTGCATGTTGCCTGGGAACCACTGGTGCCCACCCGATGTCTTCTGCGTTGGCACCGGCTGAAGAATAAACAATATGATACTGTGGCAAGTGGAGGAGGAGTAAGTACCTCTTTCTCCGTGCGCGCTTTTCCCTCTGACGCGACCTTTTAGTTCAAATTACATTTTTATGTGTTTCCTTGTCCTGCTGCAAGATATCAGTCTTAGACGTTTTCTCCGGGATGCACCTGGTTGTTCAAACTTTGTCTCTTTTCATTTCCGTGTGCCTGGGTCCCTGGACAGCAGCTGCCTAAAAGCAAGCAAAAAGAGAGGCCCTTGCAATGTCTTCGAGGCGGGCTTGGCACCGTTTTCCACGTCTTTAATGTTCCATTAGCCTTTGTCCAGGATACAATATGGCCACTGTAAAGCATGTCGTTTTGCAATAATAAAACACATTTTCAATGATGTGACCCCGGGCTGAAAGTGCAATGCGGACCAGAAAGGCCAAACGTGTCCCTGCGCTTGTTTTGTGCACCCACAGCCAATTAACAGCGAGATCCTCGCCGCGCCTCGATAAGCCAATTAAATTTATGTCTTCTGTTTTTTCTCAAGGAGAAAAAGGAGGTGGATTTGGTGTGTTCTCCTATTCGGAAAAACGATTTTCTTGCCATCACCTGGTGCTTTCTCCACAAGAGAGCAAACTGTACCACGTGCCCACGGAACAACACTGCTCTCACCATCTTGCACCTTTGTTTCCCGCGTTGATCATTCATTGCCGAGATGTAACAAATCCTCTATTAGGTATGTTTTGTGTCATATTTTCATCTGCAAGATTAAGCAGATGCTGCGATTGTAAAATGGAAACTGTAGAGCTACTCAAGACTGAAAGAGAGACGAGCACTCGGTTGCGAGCGAAAGAAAAAAGCTTTGGGCGCATCTTCAGAGGAATAAAACATTTAAGAGGTATAAACAGACTTCAACCTGCTCTATTTCAGCCTTTGTGTTGTTTGTGAATAATTAATGTTAATAGGGACAGGTCTGTATACTTTGAATGCGGGACCACAGGTGCGGAGTGACAGGATGAATAACCGGCCCTGATTTTTGCCAAGGCTCGAGGGCTCTTGTCCAGGGTCTCCAAGCTGATGGAAAATATTGTCATCTCTTTGATTCGCAGCATTACTTTCACCGAGAACAAAGCCCGGTGATGAAAAGCTTATGCTGGAGCGAAACGGGCGATGACGGTGGCCGCTTCAGACTCCTGAAAGAAAGAGAAAGGGGGCGAGTCAATGGCAACGCGCGCTTCTGGTTTTGTGCGCAAGTGCTCCATCTAACTCAAATAAAGGAGCCTTTCCAACTTTTAAAGGACCACTTTTTGCCTTTAATAAAGGCTGGGCGGCTGTAGCCATTAAACATATGGTGCTAAGGCGCTGGTCTTTTGTCCCCGTAAAGCCCTTGAGATACTAACTTGCGTTCTTTCCGGGATATTTAACTTCTCAAAAGCGACAACAAGTGGCTCCAGGGCGCACGGGCACCTTTCTACATTACGGAATTCATAGCGGCTAATACAGTAGAACTGATGGGTATCAGTTAAGCAGATTCAGTTTTATTACTTTATGTAAGGCATCTGCGCACATTTTAGGAAATCCCTGCTATATTTCTAAACACGGAAAATTATGGATTTTATGGACTGGATTTTTTCTGAAGGACTGTGCTGTTGGCGCATGCAAATACTATACAACGTACGGAAAGACTGTTACGGAAGGGAGTGCGCATGCAATAAATGTAAACGTTCTTGAAGTGCTGGACTGAATTAAAAGCAGTCAGAAATTTTACATTTACTCACCATAATATACTAATATACTCTTAAGTTTGTTTGTTTTAGTCAAAGTAACGCGTTAGTGTTCAAATCACGCTTGAACTTCAGCCTGACTCGACAAGTCCGATTGTGCAGCTATAATTGAAAATGTTACCTCCAAACCGTCTGTATGAATAATTCCGTAATATTTCTAACTTACGGTACTGATGTGTAAAGGAGTAAAGCCTGGTCCCGGTTTGGCTTCACTGCGCAATGGTGCGTCCGCTACGCACGTGGATTTGACCGCATCTCTCACTCCCTTGAGAGCATAATAGCCACGTGACGAATAACATCTAAACACATAACCAACTCCGTGTTCCAAGAATAACTTTAAGAGGATGTCTTGTGACATTTATCTCTGTATCTCTATTACGCACCCACAGATACAGTTAATCCAATTTGCCCAAGAGCGTATTTGAACGGAAGGTGCATTTTTAATTTCATTCAAAATGAAACGTATTAAAAAGCGGAGAACCTGAAAGCCAGTATCTCAGTCCGACACAAAAGGAGGCTTCGTTTATACAAATATGTCACTTGTCGCGTCCGTGTGTGTGTGTGCGTGCGTGTGTGCGCGCTCGGGGGGTGATGTTGGGGGTTTGGTCGGGCGTTATGACGGAGCCAGCTGGCCGCCTTTCGCTTCTGAAAACCCCCCTGGTGGACTGAACACGGCGGGCTGACCTCCACGCTGGAGGACGGGAGATGCGTCTTTGACTGAATTAGCCATAAAGACGCCTTGCTATGATCTTTGTTGCGGCTGAAAGCAGGGTGGATGTGAGAGGTATTGTGCACAGCTTTTGCGTGCCCATTATGAAATATTACAGTCTATTCATGAGAAAGCTTCTTTGAAAAGATATGGAAATTAAGCAGACTGGGCCGATTTCAAAACGAATTTTAAGACAGAAGAAGTATACATTTAATATAGGCTATATTTGTGTAACCACCATAAGTTTTTGAGAGAAACCAAAATTACCTCGGGATTTATTTATTTATTTATTTTAGTTATTATTCATGAGGTGTTTAATGTCCAGAAGAAAAGTTCTAGCTCTACCTCAGTATTTAGCACACACGCGTTGACATATGCTCAATTTTATTTAGAAACTCTTAAAAATCTCTGAATAACTCAACAAAAAAGTGATAAATTACTAATATGCTAATTTAAGTCACGGTCGTTTGTACGTGTGCGTCTCCATCCATCTCTTACATTCTGCGCTGCTGATCCCCGTCGTGCGCTAGAGGATACTCAACCCGTTTAGGCCGGGGTCTTTTGTTCGCTTCCAAACCTGACTTCAGCCTCCAGGGAGAGGAAAGTTTTTTGTGCCGCCCCCCACCCCGCCCCCATCCCTTGCTCTGTCAGTTGCCAGGATTCAGAGGTGTAAAAGCATGCATCATTTTTCACCAGCTCTCCGTTTTCATATCGACAAAAGCTGCTGCTATGGAACAGCCTCTCCGCTTGTTCGCTGGCTTGAACTTCACTGATGTCCGACTGCTCTCTTTTCCTCGCCTGAACGCGACGCAGCGGGGATGGATTTGCAAGACAAATGCAGCTGTGTGTGAGAGAGAAAGTCAAGTGGCACAAAAAGGCCGTTTCAGTCAGTCGATGGGATGGAGAAAGTCAGCATTATGTGGACGTCAAATCAATCAAAAACAAAAGCCCGCATGCAGGAGATACCGAGTTTATGGTGCTAAAATGGCAGCTTATGTTTGGTTAAACTGGGATGACTGCAAGGAGAACTAGGCATATTAGTAGCCGAGATAGCGAAATAGAAAAACAAAACAAAAAACTGATTAAAATTCGTACCATAAGTGGCAGCAGGCATCATAAAATAGTCACACAATCAAATCGATTCCTATTCATAGCCACAAGACTTTGGCAGTATCTTGCTTGCACCATGTCGTCTAAGGCACTCCATTCTCGTGGCAGCAGGTTCTTTTGCATCCAAAATATTCTGCAGAGTAATAAGTAACAGTGGTACTCATGTGACTGATAAACATTTTAATATGAATGTCTAAAATCAAACGATTCATTAATTTATTAATTCAGTATCAGAGACAAGACAAACCATTTGAGCTATCACAGTCTAAAACACTGGTCTTTGATATTGATGAGTACTGTTTATTGTCACTTCCACAATAATAACGCATTGATAAAAACATACAGCGGCGTCCACTAGTCCACTGTGCTATATATATGCTGACAAGACCCACAAAATAACTGCTATAGCTGCAACTATTGCTGCACTAAAAGTGGAACGTTTAACTGTAATCCTGACAAATAGTTGTGCAAAATTTGTCGTGCAAGCGTCCATCTCGGTTTAAAGTGCAACATTTACATTTACATTTAGGAGTGTGTGGTTGACCGGGAGTGTGTTGTGTGTTGATTTTAGGGGTGTTAGTGAGTCTTTGGAGCAGGGAGATAGGGAGAGTGTTCAGAACTCTGATGGCATAGGAGAGGAAGCTGTTGCTGAGTCTGAGTGTCCTGGCTCAGATGCCCCGGAAACATTTACCTGATTGCAGAAGCGAAAGGAGGAAGTGGAGGGCCCTCCTTAGTGTCCTCAGGAAGTAGAGGCATTGCTATTTGCAATCTTACCATGTTCATTCCTAATAGCTGCTTGTGTGGTAGCAATGGCTGAAACAATATAAATGATGGTGGAAAATGAGACTTAAGACAAAAGACTTTTTGCCAAATGTACAGTGACAGAACAGTATTCTGAACTTTCCTCAGAGTACATATTATCTTCTAAAATACGATGTGCTACAAGTCATATGTAGTGCAAAATGGAAATGTAAACTAAGCAATGTAGCAGGAATGTATTCAATATAAAAGTGATTGTACACATAAGAGGAACAGATCTTGTCATCATAAGTTGATTTAATAAATACTGACGTTTCCTTTTTACTCTTTCTGCAGCTGAATCCCAGCCTGTTGTGTTGGATGTAAGAGCTTCTAGTGGCTGGTAGCCAGTGTTGACTGGGAAAGCTTCCAGCCTCAGAGGGACAATTAACCCAGGAATGGTCAAACTCGGCAGGAAGCCCTCAACAACCAGCCACCGCTATTTATCCACTTTCCAATGAAACCAATTACTTTTACTGTGAGTCTCGGTGCCGACAGTATGCTTGTTGTTCTTGCAGACCAATAGAGTATGGCTGTGAAAGGAGAGGCAGACGTGAAGTAGGAAACCCTCCTGAGATTCTTCAACAGGCTGTAATGTATACCTTAAGTCTGTATCCACAGAGACCACCGTGTGAGACTGGTTTGAAGGACACACAAAGACTCTGATTTCTATTATTTATTGGATTTTTATATTGATACTATTGTTTACTTATCTTCTGATGTCAAAGCACTTCTGGAACTGTTCTTGAATTTCCCTGTTGTAGATAAAGGATGAAGAGGAACTTAATAAAAAACAAGTTTAAACCCCATTTCATTTTTATTTTTTTAATTTATTTTTTTACAGTATTTTTGCTGCAGAGCTTTCAACCCACTACAGCCTTTACTGAGTTCAGATGTGTGCATCATTTTTTAAATTAAAGCATCATATATCACAGAGCATTTTGAAGTTTGTCAGGGCATGTTCCCGTTATTCTTTTAAAAAACAAGTATTACAGTCTTATAATATGAGCAGCACACAGGTGTACAGAATTTAATTCATTGCAAATTTGTACAAATAATGAAGAGCACTGCTTAGCTTTAAGAATTTAAATGTTTTATTTTATTGTTCATTTTGTCTTAAACAACTGCTTCCAATTATTTTGTGTCACATAATTTACACACAGAATATTTGAAATATACTGAAAAAAAAATCTAAAAGACCATTGTCAACACTGATTTGAGTGAAGACAAAAACCAGAGGGAAGGCTTCCACAAGTCAGAGTGTTTTATTTAGGATCATACTGTGCTCAAAGTTGAAAAAGGCAGCATCTGTCTAATAAATGTCAGGTAATAGTGTTGTTATTGGGTTACCAGTTGTAAGTAATGCAGAAAGCAGATGGGGAGGGCACTTGGCTCAGATAATAAAGCAGTCATATCCCCAATCACTGGCAGGCTAATTGACAGATACTTGAAGAGAGGTCCACTAATTGATTATAGGCTTGTCTTATTCCAAAGCACCAAGAGAATGATGGGAAATTAACTCAGAGAAGTTTTGTTTTTACTTTAATATCAGTTTTCAAGAAACTATATTCATTTTTGCAAGTTCTCAGTTATCAGAAGATAAATAAATCAGGTGGTTATTTGTGGTTTTGACAATTGTATTATAAAAGTTTATCTACTAAGCAGGACATCCAAGCTTCCACATACAGTTCCACAGAGGCTGTACCTAGTTAAAGTACAGTGTAATCCCTCAGGTTTTGATACTCCTGTTCAAAACTAGATTAAATGTATAGAAATGTCCTTCCCCTCATCCTCATTGTGTCTGTAAACTGTTATAGACAGAAAAATCCTTTTGTATCATCTCATGAAAGCCTCATGTCAGGCTTTAGATTATCAGTAGACATAATGTAACAATGTTATGGTAAATGTTTAAGAGAAAGATAATATTTTGGTTAAACTGAATACTTGCCACCTATAAATGTTCCCTATGGTTGATGCTCATTTTGGTATATGAGCAGGAGGCATTTGTAAATGCAACTCACTCTTCCATAATACATCAAAATATCTCACATGCCACGACTTCCACGAGCGCAGAAGGTTTGGACTAAGAGGGCATAACAGATGTATCTAGTAATTAATCATATGTTGGGCAGTTCACCAGACAAGGGGAAGCACAGGGGGTTAAAGGTTTTGATGGAGGTACAAAAGGCAATTCTTTTGGTTAGTGGGTAGCTTGGAAAATTCAGTGCAGTCTCTATTGGTGGGTCTGAATAAAGAAATAACCATATAACTATATATAACTATAACTACACCTGGAGGGGGAAAAAGGAGAGAGAGGGTAACAGGGAGTTAGAAGTAGGTAATGGAAGACTAAAACAAAAACAAAATTTCTATGGTACCTTAAAATTGGAGTATGTTTAATCAAAGATTTCCAATGCCAGTAAATAATATACTTCTGAAACTGACACAATTGAAGACATTAAAACTGACACACAAATTGCATGTTCATTCCCATTAAAAAGTTATTCCAGGCAATAGGAAAACAGCAACGAATAGCATGGAATAAGTAGTCATCATTTAAAACAGAATAGGAGTTTACAGGTCGAAAAGTATTCCATAACAAGTGTGTCAGTAGTAGGGTACTTAATAAGGTTAGCAGACGGTCCTGGATCCACATGAACAAAAGTAAGGTTCGTCATGCTTGAGGATGTCAATTATGGCACAACTACTTAGAGCAAGTGGACCTGTTAGTTTGAGTGTGTGTTATCATTGTGAAAAAATGTCTGTCTATCTATAACTTAAGAGAGTGAAGTTAACGATGATGAACAGGCTGAAAAGCGACATGATGTGACACGTAGAGAAAGAACACCGGCTTTTCATCATCAAATCAAATCAAATTCATCGCCCCTAGGGCTTGAACATGACGATAAAGCAAAACTAATTTAAATAAAAGCTGTTTCGCATGTACTGACTGAAGCGTTGGTTGATTAACATGTTAATGAGTTCAGTTGTGCTGAAAACATGTAATGCAATAACTGAGTGCAACTGCATTCTTCTGTGCTCTTAGCAAGAAACAAGTGGCTTCCTTGGTATCTGAATGCAAGAACTGATCTAACACACATTTCTGGAATTTGCTAGAAAGTTCCAAGCTATTATCTTTAATAGTATAACAGCAGCATTTTGTTTTTAATAATTTACATTAATATATTTCTCAGATTTGTAATTGCTATAGGCTGAGGTTTAACTTAAACTGAAGGTTAATGGAATTACTTTTCTTTTTTGCATCATAGGCCATTCTCTATCGAATGTGTATTTAAACAGTTTATTATGTATGAGTATTATGTGTATTGTTGATAAAAGATCCAAGTTTTCCTATTTGTGATATAAAACTTTTACAATTTTGCAAAAAATGTTTGTTTTCAGGGAATATATAACTTTCAAACAATGCACCGCCTGTCCTTATTCTGTACTATTTATAGAACTAAACCACCACAGGGTCCACTTTACAATCCTCCATCATCATACATTTAGGTTCCACCATAAATTGGCAATTCATAGTGGTTGGAAAAAGAAAGGCAATGGTTCAACCCATCCCAAGTGATTTTTTTTTTTTTTGGTACCTATCAAAGTTAATGTTGGGTCCAGCCCATGGGAGGGGCGACATGACATTTCCACGGTGGCTTCTAAACAGGTCAGCCAAGGGAACCATGGAGTCCAAAGCAGTGGGAGGGGGGTACTTTCAACCAAAACCGTGTAACTGAATCTAAACCAGTGGTTAAACCTATTCAGTAGTGCAGGAATGGGGAGAGAAGTGACAATACCATTCCATTCATAGGCTAACACAGTCCCAGTGGAATGACCAGGGAGGGGTTTCAAAGGCTCATAGCCAGCCAGCCAGCCAGTCAGTCAGTCAGTCAGCTCACAGAGGCCCTTGCTTCACATAAAGCCCCACATCTCCACACCTACATCCATCCCTCTGTGTTTGTTTTGAACTGTGAGATGCTTGACTCTGTCATTCTTTCAGAAAGCTTGAGCAATAAGAAAAATGTAACAGAGCTTCAGTTGGCAGCGACAGAGACATGATAAAGTGAAAGGGGATGGAGAATAGGGAACTGAGAGTCAGTCTGCCCTCAGCCTGACCTGCAGCTTTCAGGGGGCTTGAACACATCAGATATCCTATTGTGGTCGGTGATTAATTGAGAGTGATAACTTACCATGAACAGAGATTGTTATAGGCTTTAATGTGGTAGGCCTGGCTTCTTAAACGCTGCTTTCACGTAGCTTTGTAGTCGAGCATATGGGCCCAGACGTATTCACCGACAAAAGACGAACGGAAATTTATCACGCTTGTATGTCCTGCTAACAACATGCTCTCTCTCTCTTTATTTAAATCCTAGATTCTCCTTTAGCCTTACTGGCTTTTGAAAATAAAACACAGATTGGAAAAAACTTCCCTTTTATAATAATAACATGTTTTTATTAAAACAGTGATTAATTTATTAAACCATTTTTCAGTGAACTGTTGAGGAAGAAAAAAGAAACAATATTCATTTTAAGAAACTGGAAGCAAGAAATATCAATTTAAAAGTCCAGGTGACGTTTACATTTAATTTTACACCAGTCTGTCATGAATGTTAATTATGTTATAGCAAACTAGGGCAAACATATTTGTTGATGGACAAAACTGAAAGCGTTAAAAATGGAGATTTTAAGAATTAGCATTTTTATAAACTTTAAAATGGCATCCTAAACTCTAGTTTCCAGTTTTACTTGTGTCTTGCATTTAGTAAAATCCCCCAAAACTGGAAGTTTGTAGAATTTACCCTGTGATGATTCTGAAATAATAACTATCACAAAATTGTCCTGCTTAGCAAAACTCCTGGAGTCCCAACTAAGACTGGTTCCATAGTCAAATAAGATATCACCTGACACCTACGCAGCCAGAATTAAGATTATTCCAAAATGCAACTGCTCTGTTATGTATACTTAACTGCATTATAGAGGCCCTGGACATCTACACTGATCTTCCCTTTTCATAAACCTATCTAAATCATTTGACTAAGTCTGTGGTTGATTTTGTGTTGATTGACAGTTCATTAAACGATTTGATCTGAACTAAGGCAGTTATACTGAGTGGTTGAAGTCAAGTCCCCTAAGGATTAGTATACGTGTTTTAGGAGGATCCACCCTTGGAACATGCTTATTCTTCATATAGATAAGTGATATCATCTCTGTCACCTGAATCTGATATCAACTTTGTCTTAAAATTGATTAAGGAAAAAGTGTTGGCTATTCTCACGTAAGTGCATTCAGGCATTTAAATACAGTACTTAAAGTGTCAGGTCACATGGCATTTTAACATTAGCTGTTTCTTGTCCACACGGAACTGTCCACACAATTGTATACAGTTCCTCGACCCCTTGTGGGTTTTTTTTTTGTTGTTGTTTGTTTGTTTTTCTATGAATACTTGATGTGTCTGTCTACCCTTAAATTGTTTGAAAAAACAGTATGTGGTGCCTGACCCAGGTATGCTCATGCAAGTAACGTCACTGAAGGAAGAAACCATATAGTGGTTGTTTTGGTTGGAGATGTTGTTGAGACTATCAGTTGGAACATGTCCATGGTAGGATGCCTTCTCAAATTAAGCTTAACTTGCCTCTGCGTAAATGTTAGCATGCTAACCTGCCATTTTACATTTTAGCTGCTGGTCTCAAGCAAAACCCAGAGAATGTTAGGGAGGAGGTGAGAGAATTCTGCTGCTCAAGATAAACAAGAATGGCCAGTGAATAAGAGATCTTTTCAAACAGCTTGTTCACACAGTTTGGAAATGATAACTGTATTTATTGAGCCGACTTAGTAATCAGTAAATGATCATATCTGCTATCCCTGTGGCTGGACAACAACAAGTCCCTTCTTATTTTAGAGTTAGATGTAAACATGAAAAATGATAATGAGGCTTAAACTAAGTACTGACGAACAAATACAATGGTTTCACAACGTGTCTGTGAAGGTTGTCAGTCATCCAGGTCATGGTATATC
>JASGAT010325327.1:0-13005 GCA_030220025.1 Chelon auratus | reverse complement strand
GCCTCAATTATTCAAATTCCCCTCGGCATGTCATCTTATTGCGATGCATCTGGTCACTCTTCTGTTAATGTCTGCCTTTTTTGAGAGGTGGTTATTTGAATTAAGTTTTTGTCTCAAGCTTACTGGACTCAGAATAGAAAGTAAATGATGCAACATGTTGTATCAAATGCATGAGACCACATTCACTGAAATCAGTCTTCACTGACTGCACAGTGCACAGACTGATAAACTTGTGATGGTTCTGTAGATTTGGCCACACAGCTCATGTGCACAAAACAATCTGTCTCCAGCTGAGTATGTTTTGTTTGTAGGACTAACACTGTCTGACTTTATGATATGTCTAGCACCATCGTCCTCCATCACCTTATTTGATCCCTCACATCCCCCCACTTTGACCCCTTTCATTTTTCCAGAGCATCTGTTTTCCTCAAGTTCTGCCAACTCATAAACTTCCTTGCATCAGTTAAGGTGTGGTCTTTGTTAATGAAATTCCTGTTTGGGATTTATCAGTTTAGTGTCATAGCTAATTTGTTATAATCAGAGTAATGCGAATGAACATTATCATACATTTAAACTTTACATATTTATAACTAATTCATCAAAGGAAAAGTCACAGGATCTTTAAATTCAGGGGGATTAATCCTGCCATGTATGCAATCAAATGCTAGTTGAGTTATTATAGACTGGACGGGCCGACAGATAATATCATCACTGGGTAAAAAAATAAAACAAAAAAACAAACAGCACAGCTCTGTGGTGCTTCAGTAATCAACTGAAATGGTGATGATGATGTGGGTCAGACATTGGTGGAACCACACTGATGATTAAGCTGTTACTGAATAAAGCATTGTTCATTGTGTTTGGCTACAGCTCATTACTATTCACAGTCTTTGGTGTGTGTGTTATGCTATGCCATGCTACATTAGCTTATAATGTATTATGCAGATGCAAAAAACATGCTGATCTGTTTGAACCAAATGTGCTGGGCAGAACGATAAAACACTTTATCTAGCAGTGGCTTCAATCAGAATGCAAGGATGTGTAATCATCATCTGACAGTTTGCATTACCTTGATAGTACACCTGAATTATTTTCATTGCACGTTTCTGACCACATACATCTTCCGAAGACTACTTGTTGAAATAATGAGATGAAATTGCACAGTGGCAATTACAGATTAATACACCAGAGAGATAGTGTAATAGAGCTAGAAAATCAATTAAAATGTTCAGACATAATGCTTCCTTTTTTCCATTTAACTCCCTTTGGTGTATGTTTGACCGTGCAACATATCCATGTTGCTCTTAATCAACTGTTCTGATGAATGTTTTGAAAGGCAGTGAAGGAAAGAGGCAGTCAATGCAAACAAAGGGCTAAAATTTATATATATATATATATATATACACACACACACACACACACACACACACACACACACACACACACACACACACACCAGAGGGTCCTCTAACAGAGGCTTGGGAGATAGCTGTTCCTTGTGCTTGCCTTCCACATCTTTTCTATCTGTCACTATGAACCTGCTCAGCTGTTTTCCAACAATTGCTATGTCTGGATGGTTAGCCATCACCATTTTGCCAGTCTGGCATTATGTAGTAAACATAAACATGTTACGTTTTAGATTGTTCCAATGTAGTAACTTGGAATGTTTTTTTAGTAAACATTTATTTGTTTTGTGGAAGTTCTTGCCTTTTTACCATGTTTGACACCCTAAGTTGTTGACTCTTAAGTGGAGTCTCAAAAACTATCGAAAGCTATGATTAAACTGGCTCGGATCGGCCCAGGACAGGAGTTACACCCGCTGCAGAGTATCAGTTCATTTTACCAGCCTCAGTAACAACGGATTAAAACCACCTCAGATTAGAGCCCATGTAAATTCTTCACAGAGTTCAAGTGGCAGACACATCTCAACATCAACTGTTCAGACAGTGTGAATCCAGCCTCACAGTGGAATAGTGGCAAACAAACCACTACTGAGAAAGAACAATGACAAGAAGAGAAGAAGAAAGAGAAAATAAGCCGTGAAATACAAGGAATGGACATTGGACCAGTGGACATATGTACAGAGATGCAGAAAAAGCGAGTGGATTGCTTCTACATGTTGGGTTCCTACAGTGAAGCATGGCGGAGGAGGTGGGATGTTGCGGTGGTGCTTTGCTGGTATTCAAAATTCAAGCCTCACTTGCATTTTGTAGCTACATGCAATCCCATCTGGTCTGAGCTTCATCATTGGACGTTGACCCCAAACATACCACCAGGCCGTAAAAGGGCTATTTGAGCAAGAAGGTCAGTGATGGAGTGCTGCAACAGTTGACCTGGCCTTCACAATCACCGGCACTGTATACATTATATACTCTCTAGCAAGCAGTCTACTCCCTCTACTGTCTATTCATAATGGGCCTTAAACTACACAACCCAGGAGGCGCTAAGGGTTGCTCTCCTTTTCCTCTTCTCGCTGTGATCCTCACTTACACTATCCCAAAATCACAAATAATGTATACTTGACTAAGGTGAAAGTATTACTAAATTATTATTTAGTATTACTAAATGTTTAGATATTTAAAAGATTTACTGCCAGAAGCACTGCAGCTGGGAGACAAGCCATAAAATAAAGAAAATAGGCTATTGAGAATAATTTAAAAAGATTCATGGGAAAATATTAAAATGTAAGTCAGTGATTTTGATAAAGTGTAGCCCAGCAGAGAAGACTTTGCTGGCACTGACGGCCCACCACTGGTATTTAGACAGCATGATGGGAACTGACAAACATACATACATGTAGAGGTGCTTTTTAATTATGTCTTCTGGTCGGACCATTGCACCACGACACCAGTAGCGTAAAGTTAGCATGTTGATGCTGAATGGCAGTTTTATGGAAATTCTGAATTTGGAGCAACTCAAAATTCAGCCAGCTATTATCCAGGCAAAACAACACCTCTGGTCATTTAAAGAATGACCATGAAATGAACTGTATGGTTGATGCTTTGTGATTTAATCATTTTTTATCATTTTATTATTCATGTGCCGCCTGTTGAATAACTTTAACTGAGCTCGTCTGAAAGTGACCATCAAGGTTAAAGTAGCTGACACAGCCTGTTGCACAGTTAATTAGGTGGATTCCCTCATTCTATCTGTAAAATAATGATCAGCAAAAGAATAAGAAAGCAAATAAAGAAGCTAACACTATGTTAACAAGGGGATGACTTGCATATTGGCTTATTTCCAACTAAATATTCAATAACCATTTGTTACATTTATTTTCTGGGCTTTGGAGCCTCTATCTGACAAGGACAATACAGAGAAACAGGGGAAACAGGGAGACAGAGGAATGACAGTCCACACGTGGTCCAGCCATGAGTGGCTGTGAGTTGAAGACGAGATCTGTCCATCCAGACGTATGTGTCCATCCAGTGTACCCCTTAACCACTTGGCTATCGGGTCACCAATATTCCAGTTACTTGAAGAGTCACTACGGCAACAATGTCCACGGCCCAGCCATGTCCATCACTTTTTAGTGCCCCTCTGGCAATGTTTCAGTTGTAGTTTGTGCTACTTGCAGCTAGTGTTTACTGTAAGCGCTTCACCAGTGTCACCGAATTACTAAAGTAGTTGAATTCCCACAACTGGCTTTCAAAAATTATACATATGGTTCATTCATTCATTCATCTCCTGCAACCGCTTGTCCCGTGAAGGGTCGCGGGGGGTGCCGGAGCCTATCCCAGCTGTCATCAGGCGAGAAGAGGGGCACAACCTGGACAAGTCGCCAGTCTATGGCAGGGCACATGTGGTTTGTGTATTGGAAATACAAACGGCAGCAACCAAACAACTAAACAGAAAACAAAACACTACATACAATATCCTGCTGGTTTAAATCAAGGCCAGTTCCTTTACAATGTGTATATAATCTTTTTGACACAGTAAACAGATACAGCCTTGGCCAGGCATGGTAAACAGATACAGCCTTGGATTATGACTTTGTCTTAAACTTGCAGTTGATTTAGATACTGCATATGAGTTCATTTAGGCACTGCTATCACACCAAAAAAACACCACGCAAAACACATTTTGCTTCTTGAGCGATCACAAACCACCACAGCTGTGGAGGGCGAAAGGAAAGAAAGAAAGAGAACTCAAGCAAATCCTATTGAGTCTTGTCTCAGTTTGGGGTGAACTGAATATGTCTGCACTTTCAGGTGCAGTTAGAGCAGATGGTTCTCAGCCATGTGCTTTGGGAGGGAAGAAGTTTGCCAGCAACCTCAGGGACGTCAGTTTGTACAGGCCTAGTCTCATCTGAGGTTATTTTTACTGAGCATTTAAGAGCGGATAGAAAAGAAGGATTTCTACTGGCGTGACTGTAGAAATTATTGGCACACTGGATGAGGATGGGACAAATACAGGTGTAGTTAATCCAGTTCAAATATGCATTTAGCCGGCATTCTTATCCCGGGAGACTTCCAAAGAGTATGCAGTAAAATAAGCCTCAGTTCCCTTATCACTAAGGAGGAGCCAATAGGAAGGAGTGTACGGATCTTTTTAGAAACATTACCAAAGGGAGCATTTTCAATCCACAGTCTAAAGCACCAGAATAACCTTGTAGCCCATCAAAGACAAACAGAACATTAAGTACAGATGAGTTTGATTTGAGACAAGCTGGATGTTTCATGGTGTATGAATCACAGTTAATATGTTGTTTCCATGTACAGACCTTTGTATTGTAAGACATATCATTTTCTTTAATTCTCCACCATCCAAGCAGTCTTTGTTCAACCTCTTACGTTCGGCACTCCCTATTTTAAGCCCTACATGTCATGTCTCTTTCATATGAAATTAGGCTTTGATGAATATTGTATGAAAAAGAACCTGCTCGCAAAGAGACTGACCTTCACAGCTGCTTTGCTGCTGCGTTTGAAGTATCGTCAAGTCCTGTGAGCTTACCGAGGCACTTAGACTAACAGGGGTAGAAAGAAAAGGACTGCAAAATATTTAACTAACATCGGCTTGATTTGAAAAGGCTAGCCGGGAGGCTCAACAGGCAAGGGCTTAATCACGAGGGCGGTGGTATTTGAAATGGCACTTTAAATGCCCTTTCTCCATGTTCTGTATTGGTGAGCTGCCTACGTTTGTCCATTCAGCTGCACAGCTGTGATAAAGGTTAATCTGTCCATGTCAGATATCACAGTGTAATGGCTGTCTCTGGATTAAAATAACAAACCAGGAGAAACCCAACTAGCACACACACACACACACACACACTGAACAGATCATCAGCCTCTGACTGTGTTCCATTTGTAATTTCCAGGTTTTGCATACCTTATCTCCCTTTATCAATGTGCTTCCATGTAGTGACCGTTCTTCTTTCTAAAGGCACATCACAAATAAATATGACTTGGCGTAATTTTTCCCTCTCACAGTCTGACGGTCTACTGTGCCGCCAGCCATCTGAAGAGTTTTGAGTAAATAACTACTGACTTTTTAATCAAAGACGCCGAGGCTTATGGCTCCACCTTAGCACACATGCCTCCAACATCTGGGTGACCAGCTGCTTCTTTCACTAATCCGATCAGCTCCTTAATGTTCGCTGAGAACATCTGGCAGCGCCTCAGCTCTTTGATTCATCTCACCTGGCAGAACCTTGCTGTCTTGCCGTTACCTTGCTCGGTAAGCAAAAACCCACTTTGAAAAAAAAAATGTCAGCACACCTGACAAGGACTCATCACTAGAAAAGTGGAGACGTGACAATGGCAAGTCTGAGGTGCCAGGGGAGTGTTTTTTTTTTTGTTTGTTTTTCCTGCAGGGTTATGGTGTTTACACCAGAGCCTCAGGTGACACTGATCGCTGGCTCATTTGCTCTATTTAACGTGTCACTGACAGTTCATACTCAGGGTTATTGGGACCAGCGGCCTGTTAATATCTGCTGCTCTAATACAGGGCAGAATGACTGCAGGCTTCACTGACTGCACACTGCATCCTTCACTTCCCTTCAAAGTAGAAAAATGACACAGCCTTGATTGCAGAAGGTGACCAGGATGATTGCCCCTGTAGATCTAAATCAAACCTTTACACACAATTACCTTTCAAAAGGTTGCATGAGATATGTTGGAAATGTCTTGAGAAATAAATGATACTTCTTGGTAATGTTGCAACACCATTAGTAAGGACATAATAACTGAGGACATAGGGGGTAACATGGTTACAGACCTGTGTTCTTCATCAATGTTCATTACAATTCCAAGACTGATGACGATGCAGTATCCAATAATGCTTTGCAAAATCCAATCAAGTATTCTATTTTGAATGGAATTCAAAAGCGTTTCGCAAGTTCAAGGGGACAGTCTGAGACTCTGGAGCCACAAAGTAAACAATAAATATGCTAAATATCAGGACAGACATTCATATGCGGAGAATTTTGTCAGACAGGCCTACGGGGAAGCTTGTGCAGTGCTTGGCCCACTTCCTGTTCAAAACCTGGGCTGCAGAGCGTCTGTTGGGGCAGCTGTCCAAACTACAGCCCAATCAGGCTCTGTGCCATCTTTCTGCAAATTCAGGCACAAGCTGTCAAGCTCAAGAAAGCTCTGGCACCCTCGTGGGTGGCGGAAATGGCTGCCATTTAGTATGGAAACACAGTCTTGGTAAATTTAGATGGAGTGACGCAGAGGACGGCTCTATACAGTACGTGCAGCATGGTTTCTCTCAAAGTAGCCTCTTACCATAATGGTCTGGCATTCGAGATGCTTATCTGAACAGCTGCATGGCTCTGTCTGTAGACATCACAGGCGTCGCGGCTCTCAACCTTCCCTTTTGTGCCTTCCGCCCTCTCATCCCATCCATGTCACTCTGCTGAATGCCTGGCCTAAATAAATGCTTGGAGAATCTGTCATAAATTGTACACTGTGCTCTCTAAAAATGTCTCTATTTTGGGATGTGCTGCAGATGAGGAGCTGGTTTCACCCAGACTGCGTGGTTCAATCTCTCTGTACTGTTGAAATTGTCAGCTGCGCTCATTTTAACCACTTGAGTGCAGGTTCTTATGAACTCAGCCTTGGCTAATCCGCAGCTGGACTCCTCATAGTTTTCCTCGTGGAGATAATATTATTAGATGCCATGTGATAAATCCTGATCGTTAGCAATCTGCTTTGGCGATATTTGGGGAAGAGGGGGAGCATTAATCAATAATGTGAGTGGCCTGATCATCCCTAGGGGGCTGTACAATTCCTGCTCAGTGTCTCTGGTTAATTCAATAAGTCACACAGCTGTTGATTGCCCCTACAGGAGGACCTTTCTCTTTGTTCTTTATGTGTGTTTTATAAGGCACACCTCAACACAATTCACATAAAGTGCTGGCTTCTAACAATGTGATCATGATACAGTATTGGCACCAAACAGAGGTGGGTCTTAAAACCTTATAGCACTGCTGTTCACCTTCACTTCCACAGTCTAGCCTTACAAATGGAGATTTCCTGCAGAATAAAGATAATAAAGGTGTTTCAGTAAAGGCAAGGAGAAGAAACTTCTCTTTTGTCCCCACATCTAAACCCAACTGAGCTCCTCTGGGATCAGGTGGAAAAGGATGTGCGCGACAACAATGCGCTGCCAAAAAATCTACAGCAACCGTGTCATACGAGCGAGCCAAAGTGGACAAAGATCCTTGTAGAACAGCTGGCTCAGTTCACATTTCCTCCTCTTTCACACGCAAAGGCTGAATCGTAGCGTACGTATACACCAGCCAGTCTGCCTTTCCCGTGTTGCAGTGGGTCATGTTGTGCTCCGTGCATAACCAACTCAGACGTGCTTAGCAGAAACAAAGAGAAGCCGGCACAATTGATAAGAGGAAAAAAAGGCAGAGACGGAAAACAAAAAGCTAAGACACAATGCTTCAACGTGTTTTTCTCTTGCTCAGTGAACAGCCCTTGGCACGTAATTTGTTTTTGCCTAATTAAGTAGCATGCACATGGTTTGTGAGGTGCCATTGTAAGGCACTGTAATGATCTGTCACCTATGCTGGGACCATGGTGTGGATCTGATTGACTGTGACACTTCCACTTGGTGGATAACCTTCAGCACAATGAGAGGGAGGCTCCTTAGCTACTTCTGTATTTCAGTGGGACGGGTAAAAATTAATAATGTTCCCACGTCATCACACAAAAAAAATATAACACTTTCAAAGATGTCTGTGCAGTTTTTACAAATAATAAACCTACACGGATTCAAAAAGTATAAAAGAAAGTCTAAAATCCGACCTTGTCAGAAGTGTTCTTCAAAAGTTTTACAGACCTCCTTTTTATAATGGTGGACTAAGGGAAAAATGCACTTTGGGCTGCAGGGATTTTTATGCTGCAATGCCGCGAGCAACGGGAAGAATTAGGAGCACGGCTGACTGGTGGAGCCGTATCCAGCTCCATTAATGCATTCACATGTCGGGGTCAAACAGACTGCACTCGAAACCCCCGCTTCAAACTGAGAAATAACAAACTGAAGCAGTTTGGGGAGGTAGTAAGAGCAAGATATTAAAGAGGGGGTGTTATTTTTCTCTTAAACACACAAGAGCACAGATGAAGCTCACAACACAAACCATTACACAGGGATTTAGTATAGCATTAGCCCTATATTTCTCTTTAACAGAAGCAGCTGATAAGCAGTATTTTTCCAAAACACTACTTTTCTCTGGTAGTAAAAATAAAGGGAACGTATAACAATGTTTCCTTATTTTCTCTCATATAAATTTCTGGAGACTTAGACTTAGGAAAAGGTTTGGTCTCGGTAGCTCAATTGTACATAATAAAAAAACACTCTTAAATACCACTAGTAATGGAAATAGAAGAAATAGAGGTAGAAGTAAATATACACTGTATACATAAGAAGGATAAATATTAATGTGTAACACTGTGGGTAAAGGAGCATTAACATGAATAACATGGAGTAATCTGTTACAGAAAGGTGATTGTTTTACTGAGAAGGGTATGACTAAGGGGCCCTTAGCTATGAGCCCAGAGCTAATATTGCCCATTTTCAGGCAGAAACTCAACTGAGGGGCTGTGCGATACACAGTAAGAGACAAATAAGGATATTTTTAACTGTGACTCATGTAAAGCTACTAGTGGAGTATGTATATAATAAAAACACAGAGATGGAAATTATGGCATTATAGATGCCCTTTAAAAGATTCTAAAATAGTCTGTAAACATACACAACATTGATTGGTAAGGATGCAGCAGTGTAGAGCAGTCAAGTGCATATTTAAGACTGTTCAGCCAACAACTGAAAGGGGAACTACTGTTTTTTTACAACCTGGACCTTATTTCTGGCATAAAATGAGATTGTTTACTCATCTATATAACTTTTGTGTTATTTGTTGTTGTTCGGCAGATATTTAGATCAGCGTATATCCATATAGTGGGAATGACGGGACACTGAAACGCAGCCTCTAAATAACGCATTATCTGCCGCGAAACTTCATTTCACCAATATTTTGTTATCGTACGCTAGTGCTATTGCTAGTTTTTTGAAACGTGGCTGAATATTTTTTTCGATTCTGAGGTCGTGGACAAACCATAGCAGTATCAAATTACATGTAAACAAGCCGACCGGCGCTCAGAGATGACATCATCCAGGTCAGACGACATTATCCGGAAAACAGGTAACTCTGGACTCAACGGGGAATAGCACTAGCGTATGATAAGAAAATATTGGTGCAGATAATGCGTTATTTAGAGGCTGCGTTGTGGTTTTAAAAGTTTTAAAAGACTAGTGGGGTTGAAATAGTCCCCAACATAACATCTGTGGGTGTTGTTCATCACTGACGACTGAGAACCTTCACAGACTTAAATCAAGAACCCATTTTCTTAAAAAACTATTCTAAAGTCCTTAACATAGAACATATATTTAAGAACACAGCAAAGAGTCATTACCCGTTTGGATGGACAGGACAAAACACTCATTCTGTACAGCTCTATATATAGAGAGAGAGGTCCAGATAGGTGTTGTTTTTCTTTTGCACCATCCTGTCTATTCATCCTAAAGCTGTAGATACTGTCGGGAGGCTATTTTAAGATACAGTTCATGCTCAATCTTTCATCTCTTTGTTTTTTTAAAAAAAAAAAAAATCCTATCAGTGGAAAAAGTCAGCCAAAGCCACCTCCTGTGACATCTCAAACTAGGGCTGAACGTCTGGTGTATCTCTGCAGGATCACAGGTGATCTGTCATAGCAGGCAGGTGTTTTGTATGCCATTCAGGGTCCCATCAGAACAGCATCTGCTGCCTCCACCTCCCCCAATCAACTGCCCTGTGCACACAAACACACACACGCCCTCTGTTCTAGTAAGCTTTTGAATCTCTTTGTGCTCAACGCCCTCTCCAGCCTTGCTGTTTATCTGTACTTTCCCTGACATAATTCACAACGTGGAGTCAACAGAGCCGTGCCTGGGTACAAGTATTTTCCAAGCAGCGGGGTTTGGCCTGTCAGCAGACCTGCTTTGCTTTAAAGCTACGTGAATGCACAGGGATTCAGGGCAGGAGCGGTTGAATGGGCACAGTGACAATTAGTTGCGGTGGGAGACACCAAGAGGCATCTCTGGCTGTGAATATGCATGCCGTGGTCCTCAACTCCTTGTCACTGGGACTTAATAAAAATGCACGACTCAACAAGGAGCACTGAGCAGAAAGATTAAACTGGGCTAAGCCACCAAACTGCCTGCATCTCTTGAATTTTACATCTCGCAGGCCTGGAGGCACAGTTTATCCCTCTGACATACTCCACTGGTCTCTGAGGCAGATCTGAATGAAAATGCCGGTGTGTGTGTGAAGTGATACAGGAAGGCCACTCCAATCTCCCCGCCAATGGACTGGAACAATGCCACCGGAGCTCACCGACACCGCACAACTCCTCTCTGTCTCTGGACAGGCTTTAGATAAGGACCACAATGACCAAAGGATCCCTGACATGGGTTAGCCTGGTGGCTGTAGATCTATCAAGTCTGCACAGATAAGACAGGGGTTACTAAACAAGACTCATATACTGTGTAAGGCGCTGTAAAAGGAAATCACTGCTGCCATTGTGGATCCAGTTCAAGCATATGCTAGACAGTATTACTTAAAAATATTGGAATTTGGAATTACAACCCAAGAGATGAATATTCAGAGGGCTAATGACCAAGGCCAAAATATTTCTTTGGTCAAAGTGCTTGCTAACTGCTATGCAGACATTTTTTATCTTATTAAATTATTCCCAATAGCCTATTCTTTTCATTTTATGGCTTGTCTGTCTCTCAGCTGCAGTGCTTCTGGCAGTATAACTTTGCATTAGAGCTTTTTCCAATCATATTTCAGCCATCATGTGTTGCTGGAGACAAAGGAATCGGCCTGGGCCTTCACAATAAAAACTGCAGGCAGCTGAAACTGGAAATACATTGTAATGACACTGTTATTTTAACCAATCAAATTTCAAGTTCATATTTTTAGGCCTTTTCTGTGGCCATCAACGTTTTCGTGTCCTCTGGTTGAAGGGTCAGAGAGCCGCTCCGTTTAAGCCAAACTAGCGGTTCATGTTCATGTTGCGAACTGACTTTTTGAATTATTCTAGGTGAGTTTCTTGTGGACATGTGTCACCCATCTAGACCCGACCAGGCACCCCCACCCCATAGTAATGACACTCCTTGATGGCAGCAACCATTCCCAGCAGGATGCAGCCTGACACAGACACAAAAACAAGCCAGATCCACAGGGGCCCTTCCTCTCGACCCATAGGACCCAAAGGCCCCCATTAACAACATCCTGGTGCCAGACACCACAGGACACCCTCAGAAGGCCCATGCCTGTTCTCTGATGAGTCTGCTGCTTTGGAAGCACAAGGGAGACCAACATAATATTAGGATATAGTCATAATGTTATGCCTGATCGAAACAATGTGAAAATACATTACTGCAAAATACTGCATAAAATTATGTGAGAAGTATGGGCTTACAATAGGATTATTTAGAGTATTTGATAATACAGTGTGCAGTGTGGTCTGTCTGTCTGTGTATGTGCAGCCTACTGTCTGCTTCTGTTTCACATCCACTGGGCATCTTCATTGCAGTAAGGAGAGGATGGGTACATCATTCCACCCTGTCCATATGTATTCATCAGAGGAAGAAAGCCTTCACTTGATATTCAAAAATCAGACGTTACTCTGACAGCACACCACGTCTGGTTTCCAGTTTGTTTTCTTTTTTGCTTTCTTTGATTTTCTTCCACTTCTTCCTCTGGTCTTCCTCTTAACTCCGTCCGGGAGAAAGGATTCATTATTTGAATACATCGGCTCTTTCTTTAATTTGTAGAAGAGCGAAACTGAGACTGATGCCCCCGCTGACCCGAATCTGCCGTGTCTAATTATTTCGTCTACCTTTTTTCAGGTCATACCTGGTGTCACAGCGCCACACTCCAGCAATGTTAAGTGGCGCTTTTAATGGGTTTTCTGCCACAGGTTCAAGTTAAAAAATAAGGACGGCTCTGTATTAGGGATCAAAATTACCTGCGAGAGGGAGAAGAATCATTCACTATCTGGGGAAGGCAAAAGGTGAAATGAAAAATTGAAATGAAGCAATTCCAGTCTCAAAAATGATCTATTAATAATTCCATTACTCTTTTTTCATGTTACTGTTAAGGAAACACATGTATTTACCTGATAAAACTGTACACAACTTTACCTCCTCTAACCTTTTACACACAGCATGCACAGATGAAGGGAGTGTGTGACATCTGAAAGCTTTCTATGTTTTAATTTACTTAACTTATCACGTGCCCCTGGGCACAGGACCGACTTCGCATCCACTTCACATGTAAGTCAGCGTCACTGCTGACTAAATTCTGACATTTCAAAGCTAAAAAGAAGAAGACACTCATCACAAGTTGCCCACAAGGTCAATAAAATGGGAATGTAAGCCATAAAAAGGAAAGCAGTACTAAAGAAAATCAACAGGTTGAAAGCTTAGCGTTTGAACCTGTGCAAACAT
>JASGAT010325318.1:0-15778 GCA_030220025.1 Chelon auratus | reverse complement strand
GTCTTTGTTGAGGGGGGGAGCGTGTCCCATTGAATGCAGACCAGAGGAGGGGAGGGCAGTTGTTCTCCGGGGGTGCCCTCATTTCAACAGATCCGACGCAGGAAAAACTCCAGCCCCCCTTTTGCTATTGAAATAACACTGCATAGGAAGAGTGTGCCAAAACCCAGAGGGGGTGGGCTATCATTAAACCCAAGCGTAGGGCACGTCCAAACCCCCCAACCTGGAAACCTCCTAGCAACCAAACAGCTGTAAAACAAAAAAAAAAAAAAAAGGAGGGGGGGATGAATGAGGTCTTCAGCACCAAATGCTGCTGTAAAGGCACTCGCATCAGACAGCGGCAGATGTCTGCAGACACTCACCCAACTTGGAGTCAAGAAAGGGGCCACCCAAGATTAGGCAGCTGAGGATATGCTGACAAACTGGTCAAGATAAAGCCGAGCACAACTGCTGCAGCGAGTTTCATTCAGGATTCAAGCAAATGTGCTGAGAGAAATGCATACAAACAACTCTTAAATGGTTTTCTGTATAGAAACTGTCCTTCACCATTCAGTAATTTTTAAGAGCCGTAGGGTGACTACCACTTAAAAACCCAAAGAAAGTTAAGCTCAGACGCCTTATCTGCTAATCTGCTTAGTTAAAAAAAAAAAATGAGTGAAGCCAGCATCTTAAAGCCAACGGTAGAAACAGTAATCCTGGATATGAGAAATTTTGCTTGGCTCAGCTGAGCCTCAATCACAGGGTGAGGGGAGGGGGGGGGTGAGGGGCAGATGGGTAAACGGAGGGACGGAGGGGCACCGCTCGCTAGCCGATTGATTAGAAAAGACGGGAGGAGGACAGGGGCAACTTACTCCATGTCGACACCATCCATGGGGCTCGGGAGATCCATGCCGAGGCCTGGAGGAAGAGATATGCGTCACAGATCTATACAAGCACTGGTTGGCAACACACGCAGAATTGCATCAGCGTATTTGGACCACACTGATCGAGTTATCAGCCTATTGTTTGGCTCCAGACAAAGGCTAGAGGATCACTTCAATTTTATTTTAAGTAAAAGATTTCCATTGTAATTTCCTGTCATAAAATTAACACAGCAACAGTTGACATCACTATCTCATGACCACATCTAAAACATAAAAATCCATGACCATGAAATCAGGCACAGTGCATGTTACATCAGGGCCTCAGGCTTCATCTCCTAACAGAATCAATTAGCGCAGACAATAGCTCACCAGCATCAGATGAGACGTCAGAGGCAAAGGAGGGAACCTTCTCAAGGGGTGCATGCTTTCTCCTTTTAGGGGTGTCACATTGGCTGCAAGAAATAAATTAAATAAATGAAATAAATCAATGCATGTGTACACTGATCCATGTTCTGAATGTCACAAAAACTGCGGTTTAATTAAATGAGTTTTGTCCATGGACTGCTTAAAACAGGAGCAGCACACAAGCTTGCATCAGTAGAATAATTAAATAACACAGAAACGTTTAATGTTAATACCTTCCGAGCCCAACTAAATTGTTCATGTCCTTAGCCAGATTGGTGACAGGAGAGAGCACACCAGCGGGTCCGGGGGAGAACAGGTTCTTGCAGTGCGAGTTCTTTGTGCTCAGCTCGGGCAGAGAGAGCGAGGAAAGCCCGGGGATCCCGTCGGGCCTCCGTTTCAACATGTTGTTAACGGGACTAGTGCTGCCGAATAAGGACTCCATGTTTTCTTGTGCTGTCCAATTCAGATCTTTCCCGCAGTCGAGATCGATTCGTCGGATCAATATTGTTTGAATTTGGGGTTTTGGAGAGAGTGCCAATTAGCAAGACGGCCCGAACTTTTGAGCTAACCCGGAAGCTAACCAGTTAGCTAGCAACTATTTAAGATAACATGTTCAAAGATACAATCCGAAACACCGTCGGGAAGTGACTCGGTGGTTCCGTGTGGAGAAAAAAAGCTTCGATTCGGTCTTGCTGAGCTTCTAAAGCCGCATAGTTGTTGTTCGTGTCAGAGAGCTGTAGCACGAAGTACCCCCTCTCTGACAGCCCCCGGCTTCTGAGGCAAGAGACTGAAGCTGCTCGTATTTATGTTCAAAATAGAAGCTCAGGAGCGGCAATATTTCAGCCAATCAGCGCCGCTGTTACATCCAGCTGACCAATCAGAGCGCGGCATGACGCTCCGCTGTTGTCCTCTCACCGGATGGGGAGAAGAAGAAGGATGTGACACAATCCTTTAAAATGTTCCTCTTCTCGCGTTTCTATTGTCCTCAACTCGGACTTTTATGACATTCTATGAAAATTGTCAGCCGAACTCTTAGGACATTTTATTTGTTTTTCATTTGTGGAGTAAGATTGATTTGGAAATGGTGTATTTGATAGGAAAATCCACTCATTTTGAGCAAAAAAAGGAAGACATGCAGTCAAAATGTCTGCTGGCAAGCCAGTACTCAGATCTACAAATAAAGACAATTTAACTAGTTGACACAAATTCATATCAAAGATTATTATATGATCTCAGTCCATGATTGCAGTGAATGAACCATTTAACCCATGAGCTCAATCCAACAAGTAATAGACTGCTATGGTGTAAAATACATTATAATTATAAGGAATAAAAAAGTACAGGCTATCCTTTGCTTGCTAAAGTTAATTGTAATACTCGATTAGATGTAAAAGTCCTGCATTAAATGTGTTTGAATGGTGAAACAAAATGCAAGTTGCTGGTATTTCATTAGGTGGAAACAACTGGGAAGTAACTACAGCTGTTAAACAAGTCTTAAAAGAGACATCTGAGCGCTTAAGACATGGCCGCAAAACATACATCTTGTAGCTGAAACCCAGTTTCGTTCCCTGAAATGCTGTAAACCACATTGAGACCTGGTTGCGCGTGTGTTTAGTGGCAGCCAAGCAGGCTGGTACGCCTCCCACGCAAAGTGACTCAGACAAACGATAACCAGTTCCTTGCTGATGTCATAAGGTGAATATGTACGAGGGACCACGCTTCATTTTTTGCTGTACACACTCAAGCATGTTCAGTTCATGAGGGGAAAAGAAGATCAGCTCCTGAATGTGTTCAGATGTGGGAGTTTCTAGGTTTCAAAGTGATTTTAGTCATTCTTACCTTCATTAAACATCACTTCCTGTTTCCTATCTGAGTAAAATCATAACTATGAGTTTCTGAAAATAGCTTCTTTCAGTAGCATCCAAACTTCATTCATATCTATTGTTAAATCTAGCAGAATATAATGATAGTTTAATCTGAAACCATTTAATTTGAAGTATGGATATGTGACCACCACACTGGTCCTAGTGCTTCATAGCCCAAAACAGACAAGACATGAAACAGAAATTTGGAAATGTTTCAAATGGCTGATCTCTCAGTGAGGCTCTTGTCTCTACTTGAACCAAAACACACACACACCTGTCTGTAACTAGTTCAACCAGACCACTAATGCTGTCCAACTGACAAAACCAGACACATGTTAGCAGTAAAAACACATCAGTGCGCTGCCCAGAGCCTGTTTAAGGCTAGTGTTTGTGTTCCTGCGACTTTTCCTCAAGTCTCTGTTTGACTCATCATAAAATTCTCCCGCCAGAAGTCCAGGGTTGCCGCGCACGTCTCCCGACTGTATTTACAGCGCTCAGGGTTCAGTTATGTGGCTCAGGCTCTGATAGCTTATCAAGCAGGCAGCACCCATTTTAACACAACAACAGTGCTTTAGTATTCCAACGAGAAGGTCTTTCAGCATCATTTCGAGCCAACCTGTGAATGTGAGCGGAGGAGGTGTGCTGACATTTTGGCTGGTGGAATAACCACCGTCCACTGGAACGCTCTTTGTTCAGCCAAAGTATCTGTGTGATTGGCATCACAGATGTAAATGAAGTTTAATGAACTTCCCCGGAGAGGTATAGGAGCACAGGGCCGCGACTCCATGCTCACACCCCACATCTGAAAAGAGGAAGGGGACAAAGGGGAGAGAGGAATGGGGGGGAGAGAAGGAAGGAGACTCACCTCAAATAAAACCGACTCAAAACTCTCGACACCTTCGGTTCCCACCGCAAACAAACAGATGACAGAGGAAGACGACTCTGCAGAAGAGTATTTGATTAAAAACAAGACAATTACACACTTTCAAGATTATTTACTCTCTTTTAGATCAGTGAAACACTCCTTGTAAAGTATGAACTGTGAAAGTTAGCATTAGCTTCTATTAGCTCCTTGTCTTACCGAACTAATAGAAGCTGTTGCAGCAAAACCTTTAAGATAAGATAAGATAAGATAGGACCTCATTCATCCCCGTAGGTAAATTAGGGCGTTACAGCGGCAGGAAACAACAGTGCAAGATGGAAAAAAAGATTTTAACCATTGATTTTAAGATCAATGGTTTCTTTTCTTCTTTTTCTCTCTACGCCAGACTTTCAGATCATGCGTTTACATTTTTAAATCATGTATACTTCAGTTCACAGAGGACCAATTCTACACAAAGTATATGCAAAACACGTTGCTGTGTATGCTTTAAAATATTATAAATGTATGTATATACGAGCTACACCCTTTAAGTCTACATTTCAAGTTTACAGTCTATATTTTATTTGATTATTCTCATTTATATCATATCGTTTAGCTTGTGTGCTATATGTAAGTCTTACTGTTTTTACTGTATTACTTTTTTAATACTGGCTGCAGGTACAAAAATACATTTCACAGAGCATTGTACTATGTATAACTGTGCACGTGACTAACAAATCCTCTCTTATCTTATCTCATCTTATCTTTGCACATTGCATAATGCACCAGATGAAAATAAACAAACTGACTCCTGGCTCTCCATCACAGCACCAGTCGGCATAAATTCACCAAAGTACCAAAGTGACATAACTGTTGCACTGCAGGTGCACACTGCTCAATAAGCTTTCCACACACTGCTTATATAAGTGACTCACGTTGTGCAATAAACAGAAATAGTCTCACGACAATAATTTTTATAGCAGCCTTCACAAGGTCATGCTGGTTCTGTTAGTTTAGTGCAAAACCTCCATGTCCGTCACAGTCGAGCAGATCCTGCATGAGTTTGTTAAATTAAACACTGTGATATGTATATTTAGTTTTATATATATATAACTAAATATATATCCCCCTCCCTTTATGCCCCACCTTTACAGCTGTGACTATCAGTGCAACTACAAGACAGGGAGACTTGTCTTCACACATGCCTGTGCACACATTAATGTTTTCTATTGTCTTCTCAGTTCAGATTCTTCAGTTGCAGTCTTTTTGTCTGCATTTAGACCCTAATGTGGCTCCAGTTCTGATATTATCTCAAAATAAAGACCTCCGTTGTCAAATGCAGCCCCATATGGAAGAAGTGCAAAAATATAGGTCATCTAAAAGTAAAAAATAAAAACAGAAACAGGGCTAAACGATAAAGTTTGCAGCAAAATGAAATTATTAAGAATAATCATTATGCAGCCAAATGACAAACTTCAGTTATACTATTATAACACTGGATGGGAGAGAAAGTTAACTTTTAATCTCCAGATATGACTGATATTTTATAAACGACACGGTTTTGATGGAAAATCTAAAGTTTTACAAGTAGTTCAGTATAAAGTGCAGCATTTCCCATTTGAAGTAAAGGTTAAACTAATTGAATTAAAAAGCATAAAGACAAAATACTCAAGTACCTTAAAACTGTACTAACACAGAGTTTACTGTTTATGAATCTGGTGACTTTCCATCACAAGGTCAGGGAGGATGTTTCGACAGGGGGGCAGCCCAAATGGAGGTAAGCGGTCGATGAGCAGCTGATTGGACACTTAGCAGAGCGTTTGCATTTGTCTCATCTGGAAATTCACAGCAGCATTAACATTGACACGACGGGTTCAAACAGGTCATTAGCAAAGTGGCAGCTCCACCGCCGAGCAGCCAGGCCGTCACGTGCACCGAGGACACAGCTTCCCCACCACAAGCTCCTCATGACACCAGGCTCGGGCTCATTAACACCACAGAGCGTTCCCAAGAAAAATGTTTCTGCAGCGGCGCGTCATGATGGCCTTTCTCTGCGCCGCGTCACACCTGACCTGACTCTGAAATGTGCTGCTTTGTGTGGAGAGTCATTTTCTGCTGTTGTGTAAATAAATATGAGCTGTGCTGTTCACTAAATAAAAGAACAAACAATTAAAGATTTGCCCACAAACTCAGCGTTCATTGAAGACCTGTGGAGACTGTGACGTTACAAGATAAGTAAGTTATGCTTTGTGATAAAGGGGAGGATAAAAATAGGCCCTTATTTAAATAATATAAAGTCATTTCAATATAAACTGCTGGTTGTTTGACTGTGTTTAATGTCTTTTCACTTTTTGGTTAATGCAACACCATTTAATTTAAATACAATAATTAAACCTTTGTTTCTAAGAGATGGTGAGTTTAGAAACTGGACCCGCCATGCCACTGATTAGCTGAGCCACAATCAGAGGGAGACCACCAGCCTGGCTCCGTCCAAACCCACACAAAAAACCACAATGACGTGTACATTTCTGAGCCAGGCTGCTCCCTGCCTTAATGCTAAGCTACGCTAACAATCCACTGCATCGGCATGAGAATGCTGTCGACGTTTACTTCCACACGTTTAGTTCCCAGAGTGACCATTCAAACCTACAATTAAAAGCCATAAATACCGATAATATAGAGAATCCTTATCACCAGATATCTGGTCACCCACCACCCACAGACTTTTCAGATAAGAGCTTTGCCAAGATAAGCACTGGCAATCTGAGCTGACGCAGATACGATGCCAAAACACCAAGCTTCTCCTCAGGATAGTAAACTAAACTCTCTTCTGAAGGATTTTTCTTGTTCTTCATTTGAAAGTTGGGAGTTTTGTGTGGAAAGAAATCTGCACAAATGAAGCATGCACGTACACGAAAGTGATACTTTGAACTTGTAAATAGTAGATTAGCCATATGGAGATGTTCTTATAGTTAAAGTTGTGCAGAACTGAGCTTTTAAAAGTCATTTTGGGACACAACTTTAAACCATCCTCTTCTCCACATTCACAGTCTTTCATTCTCCAGCAGAGTGAGGGCCACGTATGCATGGAAACGGTGGGTCAGCCTCAGCTTCCCCCGTCCACCTCCCTGTCTGTCCATACCATTGTTCCCTCTCCATTGTCTCCACTGGTGTCAATGCAGACTCTTTCTTGGTGCAGGTCAAGCCTCCGACGCTCGACAACTCTTCCCCCACACACACATATATACACATATACACACATACACACATACACACACAGACACACACCTCCAGGCTCAGGTCGAGGAGGAAGGAGTCAAACATTCGCTGGTGGAGGAGGCCGACAGATGGACGGAGAGAGCTCCAGCCTCCAGCCAGGAGGGAATTCTGGAGGGAAAGACAGACAAAGGGGTGAGGAGGGGTGAGGAGGGGATGTAGGCTGCGGTGGGTTCATGAAAGGGAGGAGGAAGAGGTTTATAGAGTGAAGTGACACATCCTGATGAGGCTTTGTTATCACATAGTGCCGTCAATAAAAGAAAGAAAATGTCAAATCAGAACCAGAAACACAAATAGTTCCTAACTGTCTTGGTTAAACCAAGATGCCAGCGCATACGGATGCAGCGGCCCCTCTCTCCTCTTAGACTAATTTCTATTTATTCACTATATTTATATAGATCCAGAATGTTTACTTTGCAACTGTTTCACTGCCAAATTCCTTCACATTTTGTCTATTTAGGTTTTTTATTCTTATGTGTGAGAGAGAGAGAGAAACGTTTTTTTGATTTGTCTGAATGTCGTGAATGTATTGAGAAATTGGCAATAAATAAATCTTGAATTTTGAATCTAATTATAATTAGTAATAATCAAATATGAAGGAAATTCACAACTTTTTCTGATACTTCTTCTTCTTTTTGTCTTTTAAAATAATTAAATTAGAGCTATTTGGAGCTAGCATCAGGAAATCTGCAGAATTATTCAAATTAAAAAATTAAAAAATAATAAGCATAGATAGGAACGGTTCTAGAGAGACGTCAGAGTTTCAAATGGTTTCGTAAGAAAGCATAAAAGGTAAGTTTCCACTGTGACTGGGGCAGTTTGAGGCCAGGTGAAGATTTGAGGGATTTGAATAAGTATCTGTAGATAAGTGGTATTAAGTAAGGTCTGAGGATTGCAGAATAAAAATATATGTATTCTTATTTCATTTTATGACTGCTAGCATTACTATTTTTCCCGCATTATGTATGTATCGCGTGTAAACAACAAAATAGAAAAGAAAAGGAAAAATCTAACAGAAATACTGTTGCATATAAATGCACAAATATAACATATACAGAAATTAATAGATTTCTTTTAAGTGAGGCAAATCTGTAGTTTTGTAGTTTCTAGAAAAGAAAAGCTAGCATGACTTGACTTTAATTTGCTAAATTAAGATGATTTCTGGTCAAGCACATGTGCTATTGCACCTCTACAGACTCGTGCTCATGTCAGTGGGTGAACAGTTATCTTCAGGTGAGCATGTGCAGACGAATCTCTCTTTAACTTTGCTTGTTAGTTGTCCATCTGTAGATTCGGGCTCAGAACTGAGAAGAAAAAAAAAAGAAAACAGTGATTCTCACTGTGAAAATTTGTGTGTGAATACTGTCGGCAGTTTAAATCCTTTAATGAGCTGATCTTAATCTATGCAGCTCGCTAAGGGGGAAGAGAAAACACCGTGGATACAGTTTACAAAACTATTCAACCTAGTCAGGCTGCAGGGGGACGGGGTATGCAGCCCTGCAACAGTTTCATTTAACACAAGCTTTAGCTAAATAACTGTTTTACATTAGAATAATAACACACAAATTAATATTATACTGCAACCCTATATATAATGCTTTATATTTTGTTGCATCGTTATACTTTAAAAGTACAGGAAAGTAGCACACAATTAATGTGGTTTGTGCACATCTTAGAAAAACACACATTTTTGCATCGTACTTGCACATTTTGAATTTCTATGTGTGTCCAATAACAATGAGAGTTTTATCGTAAAAACACATATAATTCAAAATTAAGGCAATTAAAACAATATAAAAAGGAAGCAGCATAGATCTCAATGAACTCCTAGAAAAAGAGTGACGTCCCGTCCTGAGATGAAACCTCTGCTCTTGTGGCAAAGAGACGACCTCTTTGTTGGACTGATTGTGTGACTGATAGGCACGTGTGTGTGTGTGTGTGTGTGTGTGCATCTTGAATATTGCATAGAAAGCAGTTGGCAGCGGTTGGGCTGCCCATCTGTCAGGGGCCGTGCGGTGGGGGGCCTCGTTTCTGCCGGATCAGACAGAGGCTTATTAATCATGGATGAGGTCAGGGATAAAAAGTTAATAAGTCCATCGAGTATCAAAGGTAACGTCATTAAATGTTCATAAATCCAATCATTAGCAGCTCTCCTCCATGGTGTCCCAAATGATTGATCCCTTATTAATAAATTAATATTGAACTTGTGGAGTTTAATGTCATTCTTCAGGGCGGGGGTCAAACTTCCTGTTGAGACGACGCTCACAGCGATGTCTCCTCCAGGTATGAACATTAGTTTATTGACATGAATGTTTTCTGAACATAGTTTAGAGACAGCACATTTCAGTAAAAACATTGTTTGCCGGGATTAAAGATGGAATCTAATCAAACAGACAGACAGATAGACAGACAGATAGATAGATAGATAGATCTATTCATTTCTTCTAGGATGTGACATAAGTCTGTGAAGGTTCTCAGTAGTAGGAGTATTTTGAGAAGACGTTTCACCACTCATCGGAGTAGCGTCTTCAGTTTTAGGGGAAACTCAAAAAAAACTCAACAAGCAAGTTTCAGTAGGAGTTCCTATTTAAACTTCAGACTTCCCACCAGTCCCCTAGAACTGAAGAAGCTACTCGGATGAGTGGTGAAACGTCCAGTTGCCTTTTTTGAACCCTTTGTGGATAGATGTGACAGAAGATGCAGCTTTACAGTATTTTTTTAGATTATGGTGCCACCTGCTGGAAAGCTGCGGGACTACAAATTAAGTGACTACAACAAATTATGGACTACAAACATGTCGGAAGCTCCAAGCGTGTTGATTTTGTTTTCCTCTCTTCTACTTTATTCTTTAAGAAAGACATTTTATAAAAAGAAACAACGATACAATGAGCACAAATAGATTATATACATTATTAACTGTGTTTAGTAATGGAGACTTGAAAAGTGAGAATGTCCATGTGTGGTGTAAAGTACTGTTTAAACTGTGAAAATGACAAAAAACATGTGGAATCTTTGTCTCTTTACTAGAAAATTAAGTGAAAAAATAGAACTATGAAAAAACAAAAACTGGTGAAACTCAAAAACTGATTTAAATGAGCAGGATTTAAGATAGTCTGCCATCTTGTGGTTGAATCAAGAATTACAGCCTCTCAAACTACTGCCCATTCACGTCCTTTTAGATTATACAGTATAATAAAAACGAGTTAAATTCACATATTTATTAATACTAATCACAGCTGGGTGAGAAAAAGAAGAACATCAAATGGAACTCGTTGGATTTGTTTCACTGATTTTTGTTCTTTCATTGTTTTTCATTTTGTTTTTAACACAAAATTTTCAAGTAGATCTACAGTCAGTAAATCTTCACTGAAGATGTTCACTATAAGTCATCTCAGAGGACAGTTACTACAAAAAGCTTGGTTGCACTGGTTCAGTAGAAGAGTGTCACCTGTTAAAGGTGTCCACTGCTCCACCTGCTTTAACTCAGGTGTAGAACCCATACCCTGTACCGACAGTATTGTTTTGTTTCAGTCAGCTTTTGTCCAGGGGCTCAAAGTTGAAAAAAGCCCTAGTGGCCTCATGGATAAGGGTCTGCCTTTTAGGCCAGGGATTGTGGGTTCAAATCCCATTTGGTGTTCCACCTGTAGCAGAGTTAGTGTACTGTTACATGTGTTTTCTTGGCAGCTAACATGATATATTGTCAGTAAAAATAGTTAGTGTCACATCCTGATGTGTGATTGGGTACAGGTCTCTAAAGCAGACAAACCATTTAGTTTGGGTGCTGCTTCCTGCTTCAAATACTAGTAGAGACAATGATGATGACACAGACTTAACAGAGTAAATTAAATCACTGGAATTTATAATGAAGATATCTGATCATAATCACTTGGTTTGAGTGACAGCAGGACGACACAGAGACACTGTGATGTGTCCATAAACCAGAACCAGTATTGTTGCTTTGTTGTGATTCCTGATTTGACCTCTGACATCACATGACTGACGTCCTGTGGCTAAACACTACAACTTTTAGCCTGAACAATAACCACATTCTCCAACAACCAAGTGGAAAACAGCCATGAACAAAAGGCCCAGAGGCCTCATGGATGAGACACCGGCCTCCTAAGCCAGGGATGGTGGGTATGAGTCCTAGCTGAATTGTTGTCAGCAGAGTGGCGCAGCGGAAGCGTGCTGGGCCCATAACCCAGAGGTCGATGGATCGAAACCATCTTCTGCTATGTTCTAAATTTTGGGCATTGTGCTTAGACGGGAAGGGTCACAGGTCACCTAACTCCCAAACTCCTCCCCAGTGTGGGATGTCTGAGGATGTGTGGATTATTGAGGCAGGATTCACGAGACAGCGAGCATGCTCATGCATACAGCCGTGAGTTTTGAGAATAACACGAATATTGATTTTCACAACGGTTACCTGCAAGGAAGCACATCCAGTCATGATTGCTTTGCACAAAAAGAGCTTCACAGGTGAGGATACAGCTGCTGGTAAGACTTCAAACTACATCAACCATTTATTGGATCATCGAGAACTTCAAGGAGAGAGGTTCACCTTCTCTGCAAGAAAAACATTAGGGACAAAATGATATTCTACAAACGGTACAAGGACTGGACTGCTGAGGACTGGGGCCAATTCATTTTCTCTGATGTATCCCCTTTCTGATTGTTTAGGGCTCGACTGGAGAAGAAAAGGTGAGCGCCACCATCAGTCCTGTGTCAAGCCAACAGCGATGGAGCACCCACCATGAGGCAAAAGTGATAACGAAGTGGCTCGGGGAACAAAACACTGTTAATTTAGGATCCATGGCTGAGAAACTCCCCAGAACATGAGCAAGCCAAGGTGAACTAGAGAGGAACACTTAAACAGATTCAGATTCAGAAAACTTTATTTGGAGCAATTTAAGGCGCAAGCTTAACATAAAGCAACTGCCCCGTGTGAGGCTCGAACTCACGACCTTCAGATTATGAGACTGACGCGCTGCCAACTGCGCCAACGAGGCCTACGTCGTTAACACTGATCAGGCATAACATTATGACCAACCACAACAGTCTCAATAATTTGTAGTCATTCTGACATTGAATTTGAAGTTATCATGACTAATGGGAACAACTCATTTTTACAGTGTTCCTAATATTGTGCAGGTCTCCCTTGTGGTGACTCATCAGAGACATGGACATGGGCCTTCTGAGGGTGTCCTGTGGTGTCTGGCAACACAATGTTGTTAGTGGGGGGCCTTTGAGAGGAGGGGACTCTGTGGATCATCCCACAGATACTTGATCAGTTTGGGATCTAGTGAATTTGGAGTGTCATTGCTATGGGGTGGGGGTGCCTGGTCTGGTCTAGGTGGGTGCTACATGTCTAAGTAACATCCACACCAATAAATGCCAGGTCCAGAAGTTTCCCTGCAGAACACTGAACTGTCACAAGATGGTCATAATGTTATTTACGTCTCCTGTCAGTGGTCATAATGTTGTGGCTGATCGGTGAAGACCAAACCTGAGCTAAAAACAGAATGAATAAAGTACTAACATTCATCAGTAGGACAGAAACTGAGTGGTAACAGGTCAAAAACATACAAGATCTCTTGTCAGTGGTCATAATGTTGTGGCTGGCAGATGATTTCAACTTATTTTCAAGCACAGAATTAGTTATTGCAAAACCAAATAAAATGCCAGCTTTAACAATGTTTGAAACATCTCATTAATGAAGTTGTGATATCTAAAGGGAATCAAATACTTCAGTTCTTCTTCTCTCTTGAATGTCTTTTCCTCCGTTTGTCCACCAGATGTCACCAGATGTTCATCAGAGGGCTCTAACCAGCCTGTCTGTGTGTGGTCCTGTTTGAAGTGTCCAGTCTGCTCTTGTTAAAAACACTAAATTAGCCACCGTGCCCCTGGATCTTTGCTCAAGTTAAAGGACAGGAAAGTGAGGGGTAATGCTCCTCTAGGTGGGCTGTCTGCTCCTCATTATTGCTCCGAGTCCATCATGGCCCACAGACTCGGCATATCTGCCTTTGTTGGGCCTTTCTCCAGGGAGACGGCCGCTTTGATCTGCTGTTAGAGGCTCTGATTGTCTTGTGCTCAGCTCAGAGTTACATGGACGCACACAAAAGGTTACAACCAAGGTGGGACGCCTGTAAACCTCTGGAAGAGCAGCTCCAAACACAGACACCTAAATCTGTGCAGGATCTCCATTTAAAACAGTTCCTTCCTTTTATATACACCTTTTACACCTGCGTCTATAGCACCAAACACCAAGAGAATATAAATCTGATTCCAAACTTAAAATACAGGGATGAAGGTGAATTCCTTCAATAAAAGTTTGGTTGTTTCGTTCCAAACTCAAACTCTCTGGTTATACGTACATGCAAGCACTAAGGTTTAAATCCTATGTCTGTTTATTTTTTATGTAGATTTGAGTTTTAAAATCATAAAAACCATGAAGACGGGTCTCTTATCTTTTAAATCAGAACTCACGAGAACATTGCAGACGATGAAGAACCGTCCTTTTTTGCTGAAATCTTCCAACATGAGTGACGTTTTGTCGCGTTTGATAAAATCAGAGCTTCTCTAGTTGCAATTAGGTGCAGTTACCTGTGCTTTTATATTCATATTTCTTATTTTTTTTTTACTTTCACCAAGTGTTATTATATATTTTGTAGTAATAATAGTTTTCCATTTAAACAGCTGACCTTATATTTTCTTGCTTTATAAAGAAAAGGACGACTCAGGAAACCTTGTACGAGCACACCAACATATCTGTACTTTCTTGATCCTGTGCAAATGGCAATAAAATCAATTCTGTTCTATTTTTAATTATTAATACTTAGCAGGTCCTTGAATGCAACCCTGTCGCCTAAAAGTATCACACTGCAGCCTTCCCCTTGCAGATGACTTCTTCTGCAGGTGTCAGTGTCATGATTTCATATAGTTTTAAACTGAAATCACTTTGTTTTTCATGTGCATTATCTTAACCTGCACTGTGCAACATCCATGCAATTAAAACTAAATGTTGAGAACAATCACTCAGTGGTAGATTATTTGTTCGCAGAGAACTCATACTGTACATACATTTTGTTTTTTCTCAGTATATGAACTAAACCATGCAGGTCAGTGAACTCCATAAACCAAAGAGTAAACGTGCAGTGATCAAGATAACTTCCATACTTCTTGAAGTGTGTAACCTTCTGTTATTTGACAAATGCATCATCAAAACATTTAAAACTAAATAAAAAGGAGAAACAATGATGTAAATGTGCAAATGCTCGTGCAAACTCTTCTGAAATCTGTAAGAGGAACCATATCTGTGTCCATTCTCCGTCTTCTAACATCCATTAAATCTCCATTAGCGACCAGACAGGAACAGACAGGTTGAATATGCAGCTCGCTCATCATCTTCCTATAAAAGGCCCCGAGGAGGTGAGCGTGGGGGGTCGAGGAAGTGTGGCAGTAATATGAGCAAACAGAGAATGTGAAGGGAGGAAATGGCCTCGTCCTAATAATCCCCGGCCCAGGAGCAGCAGAGCATTCAGCTCGCAGCGCCGGGGTAGCTCGGCCTCCCTCTCTCTCCCTCTCTCCCTGCTCCTTTCAATGCGGCACGGCCCCGCCAGCAGCCACCGCTTTATGGACAAGCACTGACACCCACAGGAAGTGTAAACACAGGTCAAGTGTTAAAGTCCAGCCCGCCAATTCTCACCTCCATTAAAGAGAGGAGGGGGTCTCCACAGAGCCCTCAAAGCACCTGGGAAGAAGTCACCCCCCCTACCCCTTCACCCCCCAAACTCCCCTCCCTCCTGTAAAACACTGCAACGACCGGCTTCATGAACAAGCTTTATAATTCACAATCAAGATGTGAAACATTTGATGCAATTATCCTTTAAGACTGATGCTACCTGGACTGTAAGGGTTAAAAAAATATATACGTGCATGTAGGTATATACAATATATACCCAACTTACTGACACACATGTACACATATTTATTCCTGATGCTTTCACCTGTTTATTACTGTCAAGTTGTTGCTGAGTAGTTTTTATATATTTCCTCTTATCTGCATCTTATTGTTTTTGTTGTACCGTCTTCCTTTTTGCTCTTATAAAAAAACCACAGGGGAGATATGACAGAGGCCGTACTTCAAATAAAACACTTAATGTCAACCAAAGTGCAGGAGCTGCTACTTTATCTTCAGTATCCTGCACCTGATCTGAGTAATAGCACGAACGTTTGTGCAACTTGACATTAATCCCTCCGTTCTCTGAAAGATGAGATAGCATCAGTCTTACGCACATCATCTAGCACCTGTCTTTAAAGAAAACAACAGCGATAGGTGATTTTCAGCGTTAGAGGTTGCACACTTTAAGCATCACGTCGACTAGTCGCCGATCACGTGACAATAACAACTTGGCCGCCTCCTAGAAGACAGGTGAGGAGTCGTTGCAGCAAACTAGCAGCGGTTCATCAAGTGTGTGGAAATACTTCACTAAAGATGCAGCCCATACTAC